>CANTUR010001463.1:0-48667 GCA_947683625.1 Mallotus nudiflorus | reverse complement strand
TAATTTCTTTAGTACAAATCCAGTTTCAATATGATACATCTCTTTAAATAAAATACATAAAATCCAATACTTTAATTCACAACTACTGCAGTGTCTAGATAAAATAAATAAGACTCAAGTAGACAGTTTACATAAAGAAGCCGGGGCGGAAGAAATCCGGCGTATCGACCTGCTACTGAGGTCTGAAGAAGTTGACTCTCCTGAAAAATAGTCAACGGAGGGGAGTCAGACCTCACTGAGTGAATTACTATAATATATAAACATACACACTAAATGATAATGCATACAGTCAATAATACATATCTAATATGTATATATATACAGGCAGATTCACACAGATGCAATAAAATCCTTCTTATATATTTATTTGAAAATCATCTTTTATAAAGGATCATATAGAACCCTAGAATATCGCAACCTCAGAATAATAGTGTTAGACAACACTCTAGCCATACAGGCTCACTGAATCCAAATATATCCACTTAATCCATTTGGACAGTAGACTGGCCCCGAGACACTAAGTCAACCGAGCTCCAGCAGTCTGATTGCCAGTGTGATTGGCCCCAAGACACTTGGTCAACCGAGCTCCAGCAATCACACCCCCAAACCACATCTCACACATATCAATAATCACATCAAATCAATATCCACAAATAAGTTAGTATAATAGCCTAAATACTATAGGCGTACCGGTACGTACTCGGTCCTAGTGCTGCCCACTAGGTAGCACGTTCTATTGATATCCTTCATCATTAATAATATAAAACATTCATTCACAAATACATGATGCATGAATTTAAATAAATCAACAATATAAACCATATATATACTGGAAATATACCAAAAGTAAACCAGGTATATTTTGAGTATATATATGTCAAATAAATTCAATCAAATTATAAATCAAGATGGAAATATATTTAAAAACATTTTAAATATATTTTATTTACAAAACATGTATATAATTTAATATATACTAAAAATAAACCAAAAATATACTTAATATAAACTTAGGAAATAATCAAATTATTTATGCATTTTAATCAAAGTAAAACATATATTTCTAAATCATGCATCCTAAGCATGTATACATAGTACAGTAACTCACCTAGTGCGCTCCACGAGCGGGTCCGACGGGCCTAGATCACTATTCCTCGGGTCTCGGTGCAACTAAACAAGAAATAAATAATCGACATCAGAATAACCCTAATAGAAATCCTAGAATTCGATCTAGAGTATTTAAATACGGAAGCAGAATTAGAAATTAGGGTTCGACTGGATATCACGTTTTACGAGAATTCTATCGAAAATTCGGCAGAACCTCCCCTGTAAAATGAACATCTCTCTACTCAAAAGAGTAGAGCCGACCCTGCAAAGAAACACACTTCGAAAATAAACTCAACACTCAACCACAACCCCTCGGTCGGACTCCAGACTACAGTCTACCGACCGGGGTCCACAACACAGAACAATTCAGGAAATACCAAAAATATCCTTATATCACAGAAATACATTTTATAGGTAGAAATTACATAATTAACCTTGAAACATAGTAAAAACCGATAAAAATTCATTTTATTAGTAAAACCGTATATATTATATATCTTGAAAATAATTCACGAAAAATAGTTTTAATTAGTTAAAAATACCAAATAATTTATAGAAATCATTTTTATACCTTAAATAACTATTAAAACCAATTAAATTACATTTTTAGACAATTTAGGGTAAAATTACCAAAATACCCTATATATATAATATACTTAAATTACTTCAAAAATTCACCAAAAATTATACAATTATCCAAAAATAATTTTCTCAACATATTTATCAATAATATCAATAATTAAACCCAATTATCCAATTAATTTCAAATAAAAACACATTTAACCTAATTTTCTCAAATTCACATAAACTCAATTATTCAAAATAAATACTTAGAAATTCATAAAAATTCCAAATAAATTCCTATAATTCATTTCAACACCCAATTTAACCATAAACTCCAATTTCATAATTTAAATAATTAATTTCCGAAAATTAGAAAATAATATTAAAATATTCAAAAATACCCAAACATCCAAACAATCTCCAAAATTCTACAAAAATTCATACATGTAGATTAAGCTACTAGGATCAACATTTGTGAAGGGAATTTCATGAATCAATCAATTCAAAGCTCAAAAAAATCGAAAACCCTAATAGGCCGAAATAGAAAAATCAAAACCTAACCAATTCTAGACCAATTCAGCTCAAACCAAAGCTAGAATCATACTCACCGGAGCTCAAGGAGAAGAAAGAGACGGCGGTCGTGTCGAAAACGGTGGCCGGAATCGACGTGATCGACGGTGGATCGGTTTTCGGCTTCTCCGGCCAAAATCGACTTCCAGACGCCGGAAACGGCCTCCTCAGGCGGCGGAATTGGTCGGGGAAGACGGTGGCACACTGGACGGCACACCCACGGTGAAGAAACGGCGTGACAGACGCCCAGACGGCAAGGGGAAGGATCGGGAGGAAGAAGGAGACTCGGGGGCAGTTTTGTAATTTTCCAATTCTTTTGTAATTTGACAAATTTTAATGTATATATGTATATATATATACTTTACACTATATAATAAAATAATATAAATTACACACATCAAATATACACCACACACATAAAATTTAATATTTTAAATAATTTATACTAAATAAAATTAATTAAACCATAATAAAACAAATAAATAATTAATAAAAATATTAGGGTAATAATAAACCCTATTAAATAATTATACACACACAAGCTTTATTTAATAAAAAAAATATGTATGAGTTCATGCAAGTCCGTAAATACATTTAAAATAATTAATAATACATTGTTTACGTGAAAATTTCCCCGAAAATGCAAATCCCGGGAAAATTTTACGTAAAACACTGAAAATAATATACAGTAATTAAAATAGGTTTTAAAATACATATCAACTCGTAAAAATATCATATATATACATATTCAAAATTATTAATACTGCATATCCCGATACAGTATAAAAACATGTAAAAACACGGGATATTACAAAAATAGTCAACGGAGAGGAGTCAAACCTCATTGAGTGAATTGTTATAATATATATACATGCATAACTAATGAAAAAATGCACACATTCAATAGTATATATAATAAATATATATACAGGCAAAAACACACAGATGCAGCAAAATTATTTTATATATATTCTGAAAATAACATCCGTTTATGAAGGATCAAATAGTGTAATATCCCAAGTTTTTAAATATTTTTATACTGCATCAGGATATGCAGTGTTAATAATTCTTGTATATATATCTTTGATATTTTATGAGTTTGTTATTTAATTAAAACTAATTTTTATTGTTTATATTATTTTAAGTATTTTTATGTAAAATTTTCCCGGGGAATTTTATTTTCAGGGAAATTGACACGTGAATAATTTAATATTAATTATTTTAAATAGAATTAAATATTTGCATGAGTCCATGCATGATTTTAATTATCGTATTAATATATATACATATACATGCATATATATATACATATTTAATAATTAGGGTTTATTTTAATTAAGTATATATTATATAGTTGTATTAATTAAAATGTATTATATATATGTGTATATGTATATAAATTTTGGGTTGATATTTTTAACATGTGGTGTAGAATTTTTTGGTGAATATAATATTATTATATTATAATATAAATTGTTAAAGTTATTATTATTATTATTATTATTATTATTATTATTATATATATGAATTCTTCAAATTTACCATTTGTGCCATCCACTCTCCTTCTTCCTCCCGATCACCTCCCTTACCATCACCACCGTCTGTCAGCCTTCCCCTTGCCGTCGGTGTGCCTCCGGCATGCCACCTTCTTCCTCAGCCCTCCCCGCCGCCAGCAGCTCCCTATTCCGTCGTGGTTTGGCCGGAATAAGCTAGAGTTGTCGAAACTCTTCTCACCATCATTCACAGCGTTTCCGACCACCGTTTTCGACACTGTCGGTCTCTATCTTCTCCTTGAGCTCCGGGTGAGTGTGATTCCAATTTTTTTCACTTAAAATGGTCTAGATTTGCCTAGGTTTCGATTTTGCAATTTCGGCCTATTAGGGTTCTTGATTTTTTTTGAGCTTCAATTTGATTGATTCATGAAAAATGCCTTCACAAAATATGATCCTCGTAGCTTAATCTTCATGTGGGAATTTTTTTGGAATTTTTGGAATTTATTTTGATTTTTGGGTATTTTTTATTATTTTATTAATATTTTCTAATTTTTGAAAATTAATTAATTAAATTATGAAAATGTGTTTTATGATAAATATAGGTGTTGAAATGAATTATAGAAATTTATTTGTAATTTTTGTGAATTTTTATGTATTTATTTTGAATTTATTTAGTTTATGTAATTTTGAAAAAAATGGGGTTAATTATGTGTTAAATTGAAATTAATTGGTTAATTGGGTATATTTATTGGTATTATTGAGATTTATGTTGAGAAAATTAATTTTGAGTAATTATTTATTTTTGGGTGAATTTTTTATTAATTTTATGTAAATTTATATATAGGGGTATTTTGGTAATTTTACACTAAATTGGCTAAAAATGTAATTTAATTGGTTTTAATAGTTAATTAGGGTAGAAAATGATTTCTACAAATTATTTAGTATTTTTAACTAATTAAAAACTATTTTTTGTAAATTATTTTCAATTATATATAGAATATACGATTTTTTCTATAAATGAGTTTTCATTGGTTTTTACTATGTTTTAGGGTTAATTACGTAATTTCTACTTATAAAATGTATTTTTATTATATAAGGGCATTTTCTGTATTTGTAAATATTCTATGAATTGTGGACCTCAGTCGGTGATTTGTAGTTTGGAGTCCGACGCGGGATTATGGTTGTGTTTTGTGTTTATTTTCGAAGTGTGTTTCTTTGTAGGGCCGAATTTACTCTTTGAGTAGAGAGATGTCTGTTTTACTGGGGAAGTTCTATCGAATTTTCGGTAAAATTCTCATAAAACATGATGTCCGGTCGAATTCTAGTTTAATTATGTGTTTAGTAATCTAGGTCAAGTCTTTAGAACTTCTGTTAGATTTATTCTGATTCCTGTCGTTATTTGTTTGTTTAGTTGCACCGAGACCGAAGCCCAGTGGACCAGGCCCATCAGACCCATCTTGAGGAGCGCAATAATAGTGAGTTGCTATTTTATATATATATGCTCTAGGGTGCATGATTTTAGAAATCTATGTTTTTATTTTGATTAAATATGCATAATGGTTTAATTAGTACTTAAGTTTATTTTAGTTTACTTTTGGTTTATTTTTGGGGTATTTTAAACTATATGCATGTTTTATTAATGAATTATGTTTAAAATGATTTTGAATATATTTCTAGTTTATTTTGTAATTTAATTGGATTTATTTGATGTATATATACTCGAAATATACCTGGTTTACTTTTGGTATATTTCTAGTATATATACGATTTATGTTGTTGTTTATTTCAAATTCATGCATCATTTATTTTTATGATGTACGTTTTATATTTTAATGAAGGATATCAATAGAACGTGCTACCTAGTGGGCAGCACTATGATCGTGTACGTACCGGTACGCTGATAGTATTTAGGCTATATTACTAACCTGTTTGAGGATATTGATTGGATTTGATTATTGGATGTGTGAGATATGATTGGGGAGTGTGATTGCTGGAGCTCGATTGACCAAGTGCGGGGCCAACCACACTGACAGTCAGACTGCTGGAGCTCGGTTGACTTAATGTCTCGGGGCCAGTCTACTGTCCAATGGATCAAGTGATTATATTTGGAATAAGTGAGCTTGTATGGCTAGAGTGTTGTCTAACACTGTTTTGAGGTTGCGATTTTCTAGGGTTATATTTGATCCTTCATAAACTGTGATTTTTAATAAAAATATATAAAATGATTTTATTGCATCTGTATCTAATTTTCTTGTATATGTTTATTATATATATACTAGTGATTGTGTGCATTGTCATTTAGTATGCATGTATATATACTATAGTAATTCACTCAGTGAGATCTGACTCCCCTTCGTTGACTATTTTTCAAGAGAGTCATCTTCATCAGACCTCAGTAGCAGACCTGTACGCCAGATTTCTTCCGCCCGGGCTTTATTATGTAAATGCTCACTTGATTTTTATTTTTATTAATCTAGACACTACAGTAGTTGTAAAATTGAAAAAGGATATTGTATTATATTTGTGTGAGATATGTACTTTAAATATTTGAACTGGACTTGTATTAAAAGATTTATTTATATATATGAGATGAGTTGTTAATTTAAATCCCGTGGTGGATTATTATTTAATTATTTATGATTTTATTTCCATTGCAAATTATATTATTATTATTATTATTATTGTATGTTTTATTTTATTTTAGGCTTGCTACGGGTTCCGGATTCGAAAGAATTCCCGTTCCCTAGCGTCGGTCATGGCCCTTGTTTTGGATCATGACAAAGTTGGTATCAGAGCGGAGTTCTATGTCAAGGCTTAGTTGTGTGAGTTGTGGCCCTTAGTTTTCAAAGTTGTGTTTTCTTTGGTAACTACTACAGTGAATTAGGTTCGAGTACATCTTGATAAGTATTCCTTGCTTCAGTTTTTTACGTTATTCCTCCATTGTCTATTTGTCTGAATCATTCTGTTGTCTTTTCAGAATGAGGAGGCGAGCACGTGTCGCTCCATCGGTTGTTGAGGCCAAGGATGATGAGTCTTTTCAGGATGAGGTTTTACCTCATGAGCAGCCAGTTAGACGCAGAGGTCATGGTAGAGGTAGACCTCGAGGAGCGGCAGGTCACCATAAGCAGAGAGAGATACAGGACGAGGAGCCTGTTGAGCCTGAGTTTGAAGATCCTGTACCTCCAGTTGTTCAGCCTGCCTACCAACAGGGTATGTCTAACCCTGAGGCAGCTTTGTTCTATGCCAGAGTTGGCAGGATTGCGTTTGATGGGACTTCCAACCCGCTAGATTTTCTACACGTAATCGAGATTGGGACTCAGACTGCTCACACCAAGTACCAGCGGATTATGATCATTGAGCTGTCTGTCGAGGGACCAGCCCTAGATTGGTTTATTCAGATGATCCAGCCCTATATGATGACGATGACCTGGGCTCAGTTTCGAGAGCGATTTATGAGGAGATTATATCCAGAGCCTCTTCGTATGAGCTATCATCTCCGATTGACCAGTATTTCTCATGGTGATCGATCTGTAGTGGAGTACACCCGAGAGTTTCTCCGGTTGGGTAGATATGTAGAGGATTTAATGCGAGATCAGTACTTCACAGTCACTATATATGTCACCGAATTGGGTTCAGCATTTGCTAGTATGCCTACAACAGGCCTTACTCTGGAGTCTATGATTGAGTTGGCCAAGGAGATTGAGCTGAGGCTA
Organism: Mallotus nudiflorus; assembly: GCA_947683625.1. Lineage (NCBI taxonomy): Eukaryota > Viridiplantae > Streptophyta > Magnoliopsida > Malpighiales > Euphorbiaceae > Mallotus > Mallotus nudiflorus. Next base: position 41,220 of record CANTUR010001463.1, on the reverse strand, counting down.
GTTAGGCAGGGAGTGATGCCTGATTACTACTAGTTGGGAGTTCAGTTGAGTGGATTGCAGGCTACTTCGTATACGAGTTTTCATGTTAGTTCGAGTAGTCAGCAGCAAGGTCCGACTCAGCAGAGTCAGAGGGCAGCTAGCAGCGAGTGCATCAAAGCAGTAGACATGGCCGTGGAGGTCAACGTAGGTTATTCAGATTCGAGTTAGGTGCTGTCGAGCAGCAGCTGTGGTTGTATTTTTGGATCAGTTGCTACTGTTTGCCAGACCTGCAGTAGAGTCCATCAAGGACTGTGTTACCTGACACCTTTGACATGCTTCAGAAGTGGACAAACAGGACATTATGCCAGATCATGTCCTTATTTCGGGTATCAGTAGCTGCAGATTCCATAATTTCCACAGCAGTCGATTGCTAGTGCTGCACCCGTACCATTTTAGTTGCCTCCAGCCCAGCATCAGAGTTCCACTCGGCTTGTTTCACAACAGGGTTATGGTAGAGGTGCTAGAGGAGGTGCCAGAGGTGTTAACCAGGCTTCTACCAGCCAGTAGGGAGGTCGAGGATAGGCCAGAGTCTTCCATCTCACTCACAGGATCAGGATGCTCAGGCATCTATGCAGTCGTGGCAGGTATTGTTTCTATCTGTTACCTGGATGCATGGGTTCTATTTGATCCGGGGTGCCATGCTTTCGTTCGTTTCTCCCATTTTTGCTTCTAAGTCTTGTTGGCAAGCTTTGAGGATGGCTTTTCCTTTATCTGTTGCCACTCCTCTGAGCGATTCTTTGGACACCGATATTGTTCTTTCTGGTTGTCCAGTTCTCGTGGGAGGTAGGAGAATTATCTGCTGATTTAATTCTGTTGGATGTGATGGAGTTTGATGTTATTCTGGGTATGGATTAGTTATCTCAGCACTATGCCAATGGTAGATTGTCGGAATAAAGAGGTGACTTTCAGAATTCCTGATGAAGAAGAATTTAAGTTTGTGGGTGATAGGAGTTCCGTACCTCAGAATCTTATTTCTGCTATTATGGCTAGGAAGTTACTGAGGAAAGGATGTCAGGGATATTGGCATTAGTCAGGGATACTTCAGTGGAGAAGTTGTTACTCATAAATGTTCATGTTGCCTGTGAGTTTCCTAATGTTTTTCCTGAGGAGTTGCCAGTTTACCACCTCATTGGGAGATTGAGTTTTGTATAGACATGGTTCTAAGTACTACTCCTATATCTATGCCACCCTATAGAATGGCTCCTGCAGAGTTCAAAGAGTTGAAGGAGCAGTTACAAGATTTGTTGGATAAGGGTTTATCAGACCCAGTATTTCTCTTTGGGGTGCACCAGTCCTATTTGTGAAGAAGAAGGATGGTACCTTGAGACTGTGCATTGACTACAGAGAGCTGAACAAGGTGACAGTGAAGAACAAGTATCCTCTCCCGAGGATAGATGACTTATTTGATCAGCTACAAGGTGCAAAGTTCTTTTCTAAGATTGATTTGAGGTCGGGTTATCATCAGCTGCGGATTAGTGAAGCCGATGTTCCTCAAATGGCATTCCGCACTCGATATGGCCATTATGAGTTCCTGGTGATGTCTTTTGGTTTGACTAATGCACCAGCAGCTTTTATGGACCTGATGAACAGGGTATTCAGACCGTATGTGGATCAGTTTGCGGTAGTCTTCATTGATGATATACTGGTTTATTCAAGGAGTATGGAGGAGCATGTATATCACTTGAGGACTATACTACAAACACTTAAAGATCATCAGTTTTATGCTAAATTCTCAAAGTGTGATTTTTGGATGGAGAGTGTTTCTTTTCTTGGACACGTGGTGTCTAAAGAAGGTATCCAGGTTGATCCATAGAAGATTGAGGCAGTGGTCTGAATGGCCTAGACCGACTTCTATTACTGAGATTCAAAGTTTTCTGGGTTTAGCCGGGTATTATAGGCGATTTATGCAGGATTTTTTCTAGAATTGCAGCCCCCTATAACTCGCTTGACTCAGAAGAATGCTAGATTCGAGTGGTCAGAAGCTTGTGAGAACAGTTTTCAATTGTTGAAGGAGAAATTGACCACAGCCCCAGTGCTAGCTTTGCCTAATAGTGTGGACAAGTTCACAGTTATTTTGATGCCTCTAGAGTTGGCCTTGGTTGTGTGTTGATGCAAAATGGTAGGGTGATAACCTATGCTTCAAGGTAATTGAAGAAGCATGAGCAGAACTATCCTACACATGACCTTGAAATGGTTGCAGTGATCTTTGCTCTCACGATCTAGAGACATTATCTGTACAGGGTGACTTGTGAGATTTTTACTGATCACAAGAGCCTTAAGTACATTTTCCAGCAGAGAGATCTGAATCTGAGGTAGAGGAGATGGTTGGAATTATTAAAGGATTATGACTATGAGATATTATATCATCCGGGCAAGGCTAATGTGGTAGCAAATGCCTTGAGTAGAAAGTCCTCAGGCAGTCTTGCTCATTAGGTTGAGAGGAGACCATTGATCCAGGAGTTGCATCTGTTAGTGGATCAAGGTTTGATGATGAAGATCAATAGGTCAGGAGAACTGCTAGCTCAGTTTAAGGTGCGATCTGTACTGAGGGATAGGATTAAAGCAGCTCAGAGTCGAGATCCTATTCTAGAAGAGCTTGCAGAGAATGTTTGAGTAGGGAAGTTCACTGATTTCACACTCGATGAAGATGGTGTGTTGTGGATCAGTGGTAGATTATGTGTTCCTGATGTGGATGATTTGAGAGAAGAGATCCCTAGAGGAAGCACATTCTACAGCCTATAGCGTACATCCAAGTGTCACTAAGATGTACCCATAGTATAGAGATTTATACTAGTGGGACGGACTGAAAAAGGATGTCGCTTATTATGTTGCTAAGTGCCTGACATGTCAGCAAGTGAAAGTTGAACATCATAAGCCTTCTGGGAAGCTTCAGCCTCTTCCTATTCCCGAGTGGAAGTGGGAAAGGATAGCTATGGATTTTATGGTTGGTTTACCTCATTCTAAGGATGGATACGATTCCATCTGGGTGATTGTAGACAGGTTGATGAAGTCTGCACATTTCTTACCTGTGAAAGCCACCTATTATGTAGCTAGATTGGCGAAGTTGTATGTGAAGCATATTGTGTGCCTTCATGGAGTACCTATGTCCATTGTGTCAGATAGAGGTTTAGTGTTTACCTCTCATTTTTTGGCAGAAGTTGCAGGAAGCGATGGGCACTAGGTTGGACTTCAGTACTGCTTTTCATCCTCAAACAGATGGCCAATCTGAGAGGACGATCCAGACACTGGAAGATATGTTGAGGATGTATGTCCTGGATTTGGGAGGTAGCTGAGATGATCATTTGCCACTCGTAGAGTTTGCATATAATAACAGCTACCATAGCAGTATTGGTATGGCACCATATAAGGCGTTGTATGAAAGGAAATGTAGATCCCCTCTGAGTTGGGATGAGGTTGGTGAAAGAACTTTGACTGGACCTGAGATGGTTCAGGATGCTTCAGAGAAAGTCTCCGTGATTTAAGCACAGATTAGAGATCGCAGTTAGCAGGCAAAAGAGCTATGCGGATCCTAGGTGCAAAGATGTGGAGTTTCAGGTTGGGGATTTTGTTTTTATGAAGGTATCTCTGATGAAAGGTGTGATGGAATTGGCAGGAAGGGGTAAGTTGGCACCAAGATATATCGGACCGTTTGAGATTCTGGAGAGAATTGGCACTGTTGCATACGGTTGGCTTTGTCCCCAAGTATGTCACAGGTGCATCTGGTATATCATATCTCGATGTTGAGGAAGTATATCTCAGACCCTTTACACGTGTTGCAGCCTAATAGTGTAGAAGTGAGTGAATATTTGATGTTTGTGGAAGAACCTATGGCAATCGTTGATTATCAAGTTCGACAGTTGCAGTCGAAACAGATTCCAATGGTCAAGGTTCTATGGCGTAGCAACAGAGTTGAGGAGCATACGTGGGAAACTGAAGCTGAGATGCAAGCTTCTTACCTGTATCTCTTCCCTTCTTGATCTTGTAATTACTCTTTTCTGAAATTCGGGGGATGAATTCTTCTAAGGGGGGAAGACTGTAATATCCCGAGTTTTTAAATATTTTTATACTGCATCGGGATATGCAGTGTTAATAATTTTTATATATATATCTTTGATGTTTTATGAGTTTGTTATTTAATTAAAACTAATTTTTATTATTATATTATTTTTAAGTATTTTACGTAAAATTTTTCCAGGAATTTTATTTTCGGGGAAAATTGATACGTGAATAATTTAATATTAATTATTTTAAATAGAATTACGTATTTGCATGAGTCCATGCATGATTTTATTAATATTAATAGATATACATATACATGCATATATATATACATATTTAATAATTAGGGTTTATTTTAATTAAGTATATATTATATAGTTGTATTAAATTAAAATGTATTATATATATGTGTATATGTATATAAAATTTTGGGGTTGATATTTTTAACAAGTGGTGTAGAATTTTTGGTGAATATAATATTATTATATTATAATATAAATTATTAAAGTTATTATTATTATAATATATATATATATATAACTTCTTCAAATTTACCATTTGTGCCATCCACTCTCCTTCTTCCTCCCGAACACCTCCCTCACCATCACCGCCGTCTGTCAGCCTTCCCCTTGCCGTCGCTGTGCCCCCCGGCATGCCACCTTCTTCCTTAGCCTTCCCCGTCGCCAGCAGCTCCCTATTCGTCGTGGTTTGGCTAGAATAAGCTAGAGTTGCTGAAACTCTTCTCACCGTCGTTCACAGCATTTTCGGCCACCGTTTCGACACCGCAGGTCTCTATCTTCTCCTTGAGCTCCAGTGAGTGTTATTCCAAGCTTTGTTTCACTTAAAATGGTCTAAATTTGCCTAGGTTTCGATTTTGCAATTTTTGCCTATTAGGGTTCTTAATTTTTTTTTGAGCTTCAATTTGATTGATTCATGAAAAATGACTTCAAAACTATGATCCTCGTAGCTTAATCTTTCATGTGGGAATTTTTGTGGAATTTTTGGAATTTATTTTGATTTTTGGGTATTTTTAATTATTTTATTAATATTTTCTAATTTTCAAAAATTAATTAATTAAATTATGAAATTGTGTTTTATGATAAATATAGGTGTTGAAATGAATTATAGAATTTATTTGTAATTTTTGTGAATTTTTATGTATTATTTTGGAATTTATTTAGTTTATGTAATTTTGAAAAAAATGGGGTTAATTATGTGTTAAATTGAAATTAATTGGTTAATTGGGTATATTTATTGGTATTATTGAGATTTATGTTGAGAAATTAATTTTGAGTAATATATTATTTTTGGTGAATTTTGTATTAATTTATGTAAATTTATATATATAGGGGTATTTTGGTAATTTTACACTAAATTGGCTAAAAATGTAATTAATTGGTTTTAATAGTTAATTAGGGTAGAAAATTGATTTCTACAAATTATTTAGTATTTTTAACTAATTAAAACTATTTTTTGTAATTATTTTTCATTATATATAGAATATACGATTTTTCTAATAAATTGAGTTTTCATCGGTTTTTACTGTGTTTTAGGGTTAATTACGTAATTTCTACTTATAAAATGTATTTTTATTATATAAGGGCATTTTCAGTATTTGTAAATATTCTATGAATTGTGGACCTCGGTCGGTGATTTGTAGTTTGGAGTCCGACCGAGGGATTGTGGTTGTGTTTTATGTTTATTTTTGAAGTGTGTTTCTTTGCAGGGCCGACTCTACTCTTTGAGTAGAGAGATATCCGTTTTACTGGGGAGGTTCTACCGGATTTTAGGTAGAATTCTCGTAAAACGTGATGTCCGGTCGAATTCTAATTTAATTCTGTGTTTAGTAATCGAGGTCAAGTCTTTAGAACTTCTGTTAGATTTATTCTGATTCCTGTCATTATTTGTTTGTTTAGTTGCACCGAGACCGAGGCCTAGTGGACCAGGCCCATCGGACCCATCTCGAGGAGCGCAATAATAGTGAGTTGCTATTTTATATATATATGCTCTAGGGTGCATGATTTTAGAAATCTATGTTTTATTTTGATTAAATATGCATAATGGTTTAATTAGTACTTAAGTTTATTTTAGTTTACTTTTGGTTTATTTTTGGTATATTTTAAACTATATGCATGTTTTATTAATGAATTATGTTTAAAATGATTTTGAATATATTTCTAGTTTATTTTGTAATTTAATTGGATTTATTTGATGTATATATACTCGAAATATACCTGGTTTACTTTTGGTATATTTCTAGTATATATACGGTTTGTGTTGTTGTTTATTTCAAATTCATGCATAATTTATTTTTATGAATGTACGTTTTATATTTTAATGAAGGATATCAATAGAACGTGCTACCTAGTGGGCAGCACTAGGACCAAGTACATACCAGTACACCGATAGTATTTAGGCTATATTTCTAACTTGTTTGAGGATATTGATTGGATTTGATTATTGGATGTGTGAGATGTGATTTGGGAGTGTGATTGCTGGAGCTCAATTGACCAAGTGTCTCGGGGCCAATCACACTAACAGTCAGATTGCTGGAGCTTAGTTGACTTAGTGTCTCGGGGCCAGTCTACTGTCTAATGGATCAAGTGATTATATTTGGAATAAGTGAGCCTGAATAGCTAGAGTGTTGTCTAACACTGTTTTGAGGTTACGATTTTCTAGAGTTCTATTTGATCCTTCATAAACTGTGATTTTCAATAAAAATATATAAAATGATTTTATTGCATCTGTGTGTAATTGCTTGTATATATTTATTATATATATACTAGTGATTGTGTGCATTGTCATTTAGTATGCATGTATATATACTATAATAATTCACTCAGTGAGGTCTAACTCCCCTCCGTTGACTATTTTTCAAGAGAGTCATCTTCATCAGACCTCAGTAGCAGACCTGTATGCCGGATTTCTTCCGCCCCAGCTTTATTATGTAAACTGCTCACTTGAGTTTTATTTTTATTAATCTAGACACTGCAGTAGTTGTAAAATTGAAAAAGGATATTGTATTATATTTGTGTGAGATATGTACTTTAAATATTTGAATTGGACTTGTATTAAAAGATTTAGTTATATATATGAGATGAGTTGTTGATTTAAATCCCGTGGTGGATTATTATTTAATTATTTATGATTTTATTTCCATTGCAAATTATATTATTATTATTATTGTATGTTTTATTTTATTTTAGGTTTGCTACAGGTTTCGGATTTGAAGGAATTCTCATTCCCTAGCATCGGTAGTGGCCCCTGTTTTGGGTTATGACAAATAGAACCCTAGATGATCGCAACCTCAAATAGTGTTAGACAACACTCTAGCCATATAGGCTCACTTATTTCAAATAAATTCACTTGTTCCATTTGGACAGTAGACTGGCCCCGAGACACTAAGTCAACCGAGCTCCAGTAGTTTGACTGTCAGTGTGATTGGCCCCGAGACACTTGGTCAACCGAGCTCCAACAATCACACTCTCAAATCACATCACACATCAATCAAATCAATCCAATCATAATCCATAAATAGGTTAGTAATTTAACCTAAATTATATTGTTGTACCGGTACGTACTTGGTCCTAGTACTACCCACTAGGTAGCACGTTCTATTGATATCCTTCATTTATATATAAAACATACATTCATAAAATAAATGATGCATGACATAAATTAAAATAACAATATAAACCATATATATACTAGAAATATACCAAAAATAAAAAAAATATATTTCAAGTATATGTACGTCAAATATATTCAATTTAATTATAGAATAAACTAGAAATAAACTATAAATATACTTAAAAACATTTTAAGTATAAATTCATAATAAAACATGCATATAATTTAAAATATACCAAAAATAAACCTAATCAATAATTAAACCATTTATGCATAATTTATAAAATAAATCATACATTTCTAAAAACATACATCCTAAAACATGTATATATAAGATAACAACTCACTGTTATTGCGCTCCACGAGATGGGTCCAACGGGCATGGTCCACTAGGCCTCGGTCTCAGCACAACTAAACAAACAAATGACAACATGAAATTAGAATAAATCTAACGAAATTCTAGAGACTCAATTTAAGAATACCGGACACAGAATCAAAATAAAAATTTGACCGGACATCACAATTTACGAGAATTCTACCAAAAATCCAGCAGAACCTTCCTTGTAAAATGGACATCTCTCTACTCAAAGAATAGAGCCTATCCTGTAAAAAAACACACTTCAAATAGAAACAGGCTCACAACCCCTCGGTCGGACTCCCAAACTACAATTCTATCGACCGAGGTTCACAATTCACGAGATAATTACATAACGCATTAAAATGCCAAAAATACCCTTTAATACTCAAAATATAGCAAATTAGATATTTAAACGCTAAAAATAATTATTTTATCGATAAATACATAAAACCCCTAATTTTAATAAAATAGTATTAAAAATCGATAATTCTCAATAAATTCATAAATATTGACCAAAAATACTTTTTATAAATCCAAATTACATAATTAACCCTAAAACATATTAAAAATCGATAAAAACTCATTTATTTAAAAAAATTGTATATTATACATAATTTGAAAATAATTTACGAAAAATAGTTTTAATTAGTTAAAAATACTAAATAATTTGTAGAAATAATTTTTATACCTCAAATAACTAGTAAAACCAATTTAATTATATTTTTAGCCAATTTAGTGCCAAATTACCAAAATACCCCTGGTTATGTAAATTCCCTAAAATTAATAAAAAAATTCACCAAAAATAGTATAATTACTCAAAAATTAATTTCTCAACATATAATTCAATAATATCAATAAATACACTAAATTAAATAATTAATTTCAATAAAACACATAATTAACCTAATTTTCTAAAAATTACATAAACTAAATAAATTCATAATAATTATATAAAAATCACAAAAATTACAAATAAATTTCTAAAATTCATTTTAACACCTATAAACACCACAAATCACAATTTCATAATTTAATTAATTAATTTTCAAAAATTAGAAAATATTAATAAAATAATAAAAAATTCACAAAAATCAAAATAATTCCCAAAAATTCCACAAAAATTCACAAAGGTAGATTAAGCTACTAGGATCAATGTTGTGAAGGAAGTTTGCATGAATCAACCAAATTGAAGCTCAAAAAATTCAAGAACCCTAAATGGCCGAAATTGAAAATTCAAAACCTAGGGAAATCTAGACCATTTCAAGTAAAAAAAAAGCTTGGAAATGCACTTACCGGAGCTCAAGGAAGAGATAGAGACAGGCAAATACACACAGATGCAAAGAAAATCATTTTATAATGAAAACCATCAGTTTATGAAGGATCAAATAGAACCCTATATTTTCGCAACCTCACTCGCTTAAGCCATACAGGCCCACTTTGTTCCAATTTGTCACGACCCAAAACAAAGGCCATGACCGACGCTAAGGAATAGGAATTCTTTCAAATCCGGAACCCGTAGCAAGCCTTAAAATAAAATAAAACATGCAATAATAATAATAACATAATTAAAATATTATGCAGTGGAAGTAAAATCATAAATATTAAAATAATGATCCGCCAAATGAAATTAAATAAAGCAACCTCATTCATATATAAATAATTCTTTAATACATACTCCAGTTCAAATCTTTAAAATACATAACTCACATAAATATAATACATAGATCCCAACAACTGTATACAACTATTGCAGTGTCTAGATTATAAAATAAAGCTCAAATAAGCAGTTTACATAATGAAGCCGGGGCGGAAGAAATATGGCGTATAGGTCTGCTACTGAGGTCTAAAGACAATGACTCTCCTGAAAAATAGTCAACGGAGGGGAGTCAAACCTCACTGAGTGAATTGTTATAATATATATACATGCATAACTAAATAGCAATGCACACAGTCAATAGTATATATAATTATGTATACAGGTAAATACATACAGATGCAGCAAAATCATTTTTATATATTTCTGAAAATTACTGTTTATGAAGGATCAAATAAAACCCTAGAAAATCACAACCTCAAAACAATGTTAGACAACACTCTAGCCATACAGGCTCACTTATTCCAAATACATTCACTTGTTCCATTTGGACAGTAGACTGGCCCCGAGACACTAAGTCAACTGAGCTCCAGCAGTCTGACTATCAGTGTGATTGGCCCCAAGAAACTTGGTCAACCGAGCTCCAGCAATCACACCCCCAAATCATATCTCACACATTAATTAATCAAATCCAATCAATATCCACAAATAGGTTAGTGATATAGTCTAAATGCTATAAGCGTACAGGTACGTACTCGGTCCTAGTGTTGCCCACTAGGTAGCACGTTCAATTGATATCCTTCATTTTAAATATAAAACATACATTCATAAATAAATGATGCATGAATTCGAAATAAATAACAACATAAACAATATATATACTAGAAATATACCAAAAATAAACCAAGTATATTTCGAGTATATATACGTCAAATAAATCCAATATAATCGTAAAATAAACTAAATATATATTTAAAAATATTTTAAATATAAATATTTAATAAAGCATGCATATAATTTAAAATATATAAAAATAAACCGAAAATAAACTTAAGTACTAATTAAATCATTTATGCATATTTAATCAAAATAAAACATATATTTCTAAAATCATGCACCATAGAGCATATATATATATAAAATAACAACTCACTATTTATTGCGCTCCTCGAGATAGGTCCGACGGGCCTGGTCCACTAGGCCTCGGTCTCAACGCAACTAAACAAACAAACGACAACACGACATTAGAATAAATCTAACAAAAATTTCTAAAAACTCGATCTTGAATACTAGACTCAGAGTTAGAATCAGAATTTAACCGGACATTACATTTTACGAGAATTCTACCAAAAATTCGGTAAAACCTCCCCTGTAAAATGGACATCTCTCTAGTCAAAGAGTAGAGCCGGTCCTGTAAAGAAAACACACTTCGAAATAAACACAAAACATAACCACAATCCCTCGGTCAGACTCCAAACTACAATTTACCGACTGAGGTCCACAATTCATAGAATAATTACAAAAATATCAAAAATGCCCTTTTATAATAAAAATACATTTTATAAATCCAAATTACATAATTGACCCTAAAACATGTTAAAAACCGATAAAAACTAATTTATTTAGAAAAATCGTATATTATATATATAATTCGAAAATAATTTACGAAAAATAGTTTTAATTAGTTAAAAATGCTAAATAATTTGTAGAAATAATTTTTATACCCTAAATAACTATTAAAACCAATTTAATTACATTTTTAGCCAATTTAGTGTAAAATTACCAAAATATCCTTATATATATATATACACTAAAATAAATCAAAAAATTCACCAAAAATAATATAATTACTCAAAATTAATTTTCTCAACATATAATTCAATAATATCAATAAATATACTCAATTAACCAATTAATTTCAATTAAACACATAATTAACCCTATTTTTCAAAATTACATAAACTTAATAAATTCCAAATAAATATATAAACATTCACAAAAATTATAAATAAATTTCTAAAATTCATTTTAACACCTATAATTACTATAAAACACAATTTCATAATTTAATTAATTAATTCTCGAAAATTAGAAAATATTAATAATATAATCAAAAATACCCAAAAATCAAAATAAATTCCAAAAATTCCACAAAAATTACCACATGTAGATTGAGCTACAAGGATCAAAGTTTGTGAAAGGAGTTTGCTTGAATCAATCAAATTGAAGCTCAAAAAAAAAATCAAGAACCCTAATAGGCCAAAATTGCAAAAATCAAAATCTAGGGAAATCTAGACCATTTTAAGTGAAACGAAGCTTGGAATCACACTCACCAGAGCTTAAGGAGAAGATAAAGACTAGCAGTGTCGAAAACGATGGCCGAAATTGTTGTGATCGACGGTGAGGAGTTTCGGTTTTCGATAATTTCAAGCTTCTCCGACATCGGAAACGGGTGTTGCTGGCGGCGGAACAGGCTAAGGACAAAGGTGGCACGCCGGGAGGCACACTGACGGTGAAGAAACGACAGGCGGTGGTAAGGGAAGGAAGGCGTTGGGCGTGAGGGAGAACGATCGAGGCAATTCTTGTAAATTTGATGAAGTTTAATATATATATATATATATATATATATATATATATATATATATATATATATATATATATATATATATAACTTTGATATTTAATCATTAAAATATACCAATATTATATTCAGAAAAATTATACACCACAATTTAATAAACATATATAAATATATATATACATATACATATATATATCACATATTAATAATAAAAACTATATAATATATACATAATTAAATAATAAACCCTAAAATGTTAATTGTATATATATATGCATGTATATGTATATATGTTAATATGAAAAATATATGCATGCATGAACTCATGCAAATTCACAAAATTATGTAGAATATTTAATATTAAATTATTTACGTTTTAATTTTCCCGAAAATACAATTCCCAGGAAAATTTTACGTAAATATCTTAAAATAATATAAAACAATTAAAATTAGCTTTAAACAGATAACAAAGTCATAAAATATCTTAAATATGTACAAAAATTATTAACACTGCATATCCCGATGCAGTTTAAAATTATTTAAAAACTCGGGATATTACAGTCTTCCCCCCTTACAAGAATTCGTCCCCGAATTCCAGAAAAGAATAATTACAAAAATCAAGAAGGGAAGAGATATGGGTAAGAAGCTCACATCTTAGCTTCAATCTCCCATGTATGCTCCTCAACTCTGTTGCTACGCCATAATACCTTGACCATCAGAATCTACTTCAACTGCAACTGTCGAACTTGATAATCAACAATCGCCACAGGTTCTTCCACAAATGTCAAATCTTTGTTCACTTCTACACTGTCGGGTTGCAATATGTGTGAAGGATCTGAGATATACTTCCTCAGGATCAAGATATGAAACACCGGATGCACTTGGGACATACTCAGGGTAAAGCAAACCGATATGTGACAGTGCCAACTCTCTCTAGAATCTTGAACGATTCGATGTATCTCGGTGCTAACTTACCCTTCCTGCCAAATCTCATAACACCCATCATCAGAGACACCTTCAGAAAAACATAGTCTCCAATCTAAAACTCCACATCTCTGTGCCTAGGATCCGCATAGCTCTTCTGCCTACTAACTGCGGTCTCTAATCTGTGCTTAATCATGGTGACTTTCTTTACAACATCCTGAACCATCTCAGGTCCAGTCAAAGCTCTCTCCCCAATTTCATCCCAACTCAGAGGGGATCTACACTTCCTTCCATACAATGCCTCATATGGTGCCTTGCCAATACTACTGTGGTAGCTGTTATTATACACAAACTCCACAAGTGGCAAATGATCATCCTAGCTACCTCCCAAATCCAGGACACACATCCTCAATATATCTTTCGGTGTCTAGATCATCCTCTCAGACTGGCCATCTATCTGAGGATAAAAAGCAGTACTGAAGTCCAACCTAGTGCCCATCGCTTCCTGCAACTTCTGCCAAAAATAAGAGGTAAAAACTGAACCTCTATTTGACACAATGGACACAGGTACTCCATGAAGGCACATAATATGCTTCACATATAGCTTCGCCAATCTAGCTACAGAATAGGTGGCTTTCACGGGTAAGAAATGTGCAGACTTGGTCAACCTGTCTATAATCACCCAGATGGAATCATATCCATCCTTAGAACGAGGTAAACCAACCACAAAATCCATAGCTATCCTTTCCCACTTCCACTCGGGAATAGGAAAAGGCTGAAGCTTCCCAGAAGGCTTTTGATGTTCAGCTTTCACTTGCTGACACGTCAGGCACTTAGCAACATAATCAGAGAATCCTTCTTCAGTCCATCCCACCAGTATAAATCTCTGATACTGTGGTACATCTTAGTGACACCCGGATGTATGCTATAAGCTATAGAATGTGCTTCCTTTAGGATCTCTTCTCTCAAGTCATCCACATCAGGAACACACAATCTACCACTGACCCACAACACACCATCATCATCGAGTGTGAAATCAATGAACTTCCTTGCACAAACATTCTCTACAAGCTCTTATAGAATAGGATCTCAGCTCTAAGCTACTTTAATCCTATCTCTTAGTACATATCGCACCTTAAACTGAGCTAATAGTCCACCTGACCTATTGATCTTCATCATCAAACCTTGATCCACCAACAGATGCAACTCTTGGATCAACGGTCTTCTCTCAACATTGATGTGAGGAAAACTGCCTGAGGACTTTCTACTCAAGGCATCTGCTACCACATTAGCCTTGCCCGGATGATATAAAATCTCACTGTTATAATCCTTCAACAATTCCAACCATCTCCTCTGCCTCAGATTCATATCTCTCTGCTGGAAAATGTACTTAAGGCTCTTGTGATCAGTAAAAATCTCACAAGTCACCCCATACAAATAATGTCCCTAGATCTTGAGAGCAAAGATCACTGTAGCCATTTCAAAGTCATGTGTAGGATAGTTCTTCTCATGCTTCTTCAACTGCCTCGAAGCATAGGCTATCACCCTATCATTCTACATCAATACACAACCAAGGCTAACTCTAGAGGCATCACAATAAACTGTTAACTTTTCCACACTATTAGGCAAAGCTAGCACTGGAATTGTGGTTAACTTCTCCTTTAATAATTGAAAACTATTCTCACAAGCTTCTGACCACTCAAATCTTACATTGCTTTGAGTCAAGCGTGTCATAGGGGCTGTAATTCTAGAAAAATCCTGCACAAACCGCCTATAATACATGGCTAAACCCAGAAAACTCAAAATCTCAGTAATAGAAGTCAGTCTAGGCCATTCAGACACTACTTCAATCTTCTGTGGATCAACCTGGATACCTTCTTTAGACACCATGTGTCCAAGAAAAGAAACACTCTCCATCTAGAAATCACACCTCGAGAATTTAGCATAAAACTGATGATCTCTCAGTGTCTGAAGTACAGTCCTCAAATGATATACATGCTCCTCCATAGTCCTGAATAAACCTATATATCATCGATGAAGACTACCACAAACTGATCCATATACGGTCTGAATACCCTGTTTATTAGGTCCATAAAAGTTGTTGGTGCATTAGTCAAACCAAAAGACATCACCAGAAACTCATAATGGCCATATCAAGTTTGGAATGCCGTTTTAGGAACAACGACTTCACTAATCCGCAGCTAATGATAACCCGACCTCAGATCAATCTTGGAAAAGAACTATGCACCTTGTAGCTGGTCAAACAAGTCATCTATCCTCGGGAGAGGATACTTATTCTTCACTGTCACCTTATTCAGCTCTCTATAGTTAATGAAAAATCTCAGGGTACCATCCTTCTTCTTCACAAAAAGGACTGGTGCACCCCAAGGAGAAACACTGGGTCTAATAAAACCCTTATCCAACAACTCTTGTAACTGCTCCTTCAACTCTTTCAACTCTGCAGGAGCCATTCTGTAGGGTGGCATAGATATAGGAGTACTACCTAGAACCACATCTATACATAACTCAATCTCTCTGTGAGGTGGTAAACCTAGCAACTCCTCAGGAAAAACATTAGGAAACTCACAGGCAACAGGAACATTTGTGAGTGACAACTTCTCCACTGAAGTATCCTTGACTAATGCCAAATATCCCTAACATCCTTTCCTTAACAACTTCCTAGCCATAATAGCAGAAATTAGATTATGAGGTGTTGAACTCCTATCACCTATAAACTTAAATTCTTCACCAGGAATTCTGAAAATCACCTCTTTACTTCGACAATCCACCATAACATAGTGTTGAGATAACCAATCCATACCTAGAATAACATCAAATTTCATCACATCCAACAGAATCAAATCAGCAGATAATTCTCTATCTCCCATGAGAACTGGACAACCAGAAAGAACAATATCGGTGTCCAAAGAATCTCTTGGAGGAGTGGTGACAGATAAAGGAAAAGCTATCCTCGAAGCTTGCCAATAAGATTTGGAAGCAAAAGCAGGAGAAACAAACGAATGCATAGCACCCGGATCAAACAGAACCCATGCATCCAGGTAACAAACAGAAACAATACCTGCCACGATTGCATTAGATGCTTGAGCATCCTGCTGAGTGAGATGGAAAACTCTGGCCTATCCTTGACCTCCCTACTGACTGGTGGAAGCCTAGCTAACACCTTTGGAACCTCCTCTAGCACCTCTACCAAAACCTTGTTGCGGAACAAGCTGAGTAAAACTCTGATGCTGGGCTGGAGGCAACTGAAATGGAATAGGTGCAGCACTAGCAATCGACTGCTATGGAGATCATGGAATCTGCAGCTGCTGATACCCGGAGTAAGGACATGATCTGGCATAATGTCCTGTCGGCCCGCATTTGAAGCATGTCAGTGGTGTCAGGTAACACGGTCCCTGATGGACTCTATTACAGGTCTGGCATACACTAGCAGCTAATCCAGAACTATAACCACTGCTATTGCTCGAAGCACCTGACTCGAATCTGAACAGTCTACGCTGACCTCCACGGCCATGTCTACTACTCCGATGCACTCGCTGCTGCTATCTCTAACTCTATTGAGCCGGACCTCTCTGCTGACTACTTGAACCAACATGAAAACTAAAGTACGGAGTAGTCTGCAATCCACTCGACTGAACTCCCAGCTGGTAATAATCAGGCATCGCTCCCTGCCTAACTAGCCTCTACTCAATCTCTTTGGACAACTCAATCACAGACTCCAGAGTAAGGCTTGCTATAGGCATACCAGCAAATGCAGAACCCAATCCGGTGACATAGGTAATGATTACGAAATACTGATCTCGAATCAGATCCTCTGCATACCTACCCAGCCAAAGAAACTCTCGGGTGTATTCCTCTACTGATCGATCACCGTGAGATATGTTGCTCAATCGAAGACGATAACTCATTCGAAGAGGCTCTGGACAGAATCTCCTCATAAACCGCTCTCGAAACTAAGCCCAGGTCATCGTCATCATATAAGGATGGATCATCTAAATAAACTAGTCCATGGCTGGTCCCTCAATAGACAGCTTAACGATCATAATTCACTGATACTCAGTATGAGCAGTCCGAGTCCTAGTCTCAATCGCATGTAGAAAATCTAACGGATCGAAATTCCCATCGAAGGCAATCCTGCCAACTCTAGCATAGAACAAAGCTGCCTCAAGGTTAGACATACCAAGCTGATAGGCAGGCTTAACAACCGGAGGTATAGGAACATCCTCAAACTCAGGCTCAATAGGCTCCTCGTCCTGTATCTCTCTCTGTCTACGGTGACTTACCGCTCCTCGAGGTCTACCTCTGCCACGACCTCTGCATCTAACTGGCTACTTAAGAGGTAAAACCTTGTCCTGAAAGGACTCATCATCCTCAGCCTCAGCGACCGGTGGAGCGACATGTGCTTGCCTCCTCAATCTGAAAAGACAAACCGAATGATTCAGACAAAATAGACAACGGAGGAATAACCCAGAAAACTAAAGCAAGGATTACTTATCAAGACATACTCGAACCTAATTCACTGCAGTAGTTCAACAGAAAACACAACACTAAAAACTAGGGCCACAACTCATATAACTAAGCCCTGACACGGAACTCTACTCTGATACCAACTTTGTCACGACCCAAAATAGGGGCTATGACCGACGCTAGGGAACGAGAATTCTTTCGAATCTGGAACCCATAACAAGCCTTAAAATAAAATAAAACATGCAATAATAATAATAACATAATTAAAATATTATGCAGTGGAAGTAAAATCATAAATATTAAAATAATGATCCACCAAATGAAATTAAATAAAGCATCCTCATTCATATATAAATAATTCTTTAATACATACTCCAATTTAAATCTTTAAAATACATAACTCACATAAATATAATACATAGATCCCAACAACTGTATACAACTACTGCAGTGTCTAGATTATAAAATAAAGCTCAAATAATCAGTTTACATAATGAAGCCGAGGCGGAAGAAATTCGGCATATAGGTCTGCTACTGAGGTCTAAAGATG
Organism: Mallotus nudiflorus; assembly: GCA_947683625.1. NCBI lineage: Eukaryota > Viridiplantae > Streptophyta > Magnoliopsida > Malpighiales > Euphorbiaceae > Mallotus > Mallotus nudiflorus. Next base: position 23,060 of record CANTUR010001463.1, on the reverse strand, counting down.
ATGACTCTCTTGAAAAATAGTCAACGGAGGGGAGTCAGACCTCACTGAGTGAATTGTTATAATATATATACATGCATAACTAAATAGCAATGCACACAGTCAATAGTATATATAATAAATATGTATACAAGCAAATACATACAGATGCATCAAAATCATTTTTATATATTTTCTGAAAATTACTGTTTATAAAGGATCAAATAGAACCTTAGAAAATCGCAACCTCAAAACAGTGTTAGACAACACTCTAGCCATACATGCTCACTTATTCTAAATATATTCACTTGTTCCATTTGGACAATAGACTGGCCCCGAGACACTAAGTCAACCGAGCTCCAGCAGTCTGACTGTTAGTGTGATTGGCCCCGAGACACTTGGTCAACTGAGCTCCAGTAATCACACTCTCAAATCATATCTCACACATCAATTAATCAAATCCAATCAATATCCACAAACAGGTTAGTGATATAGCCTAAATTTTGTATGCATACCGGTACGTACTCGGTCCTAGTACTGCCCACTAGTTAGCATGTTCAATTGATATCTTTCATTTTAAATATAAGACATACATTCATAAATAAATGATGCATGAATTCGAAATAAATAACAACATAAACCATATATATACTAGAAATATATCAAAAATAAACCAGGTATATTTCGAGTATTTATATGTTAAATAAATCCAATATAATCGTAAAATAAACTAAATATATATTTAAAAACATTTTAAATATAAATGTTTAATAAAGCATGCATATAATTTAAAATATATCAAAAATAAACCAAAAATAAACTTAATTACTAATTAAATCATTTGTGCATATTTAATAAAAAAAAACATATATTTCTAAAATCATGCACCCTAGAGCATATATATATAAAATAACAACTCACTATTTATTGCGCTCCTCGAGATGGGTCCAACGGGCCTGGTCCACTAGGCCTCAATCTCAATGCAACTAAACAAACAAACGACAACACGACATTAGAATAAATCTAACAGAAATTCCTAAAAACTTGATCTAGAATACTAGACTCAGAGTTAGAATTAGAATTCGACCGGACATTACGTTTTACGAGAATTCTATCAAAAATTCGACAGAACCTTCCTTGTAAAATAGACATCTCTCTACTCAAAGAGTAAAACCAGTCCTGTAAAGAAAACACACTTCGAAATAAACATAAAACACAACCGTAATCTCTCGGTCGAACTCCAAACTACAATTCATCAACCGAGGTCCATAATTCACAGAATAATTACAAAATACCGAAAATGACCTTTTATAATAAAAATACATTTTATAAATCCAAATTACATAATTGACCCTAAAACATGTTAAAAAACCGATAAAAACTAATTTATTTAGAAAAATCGTATATTATATATATAATTTGAAAATAATTTATGAAAAATAGTTTTAATTAGTTAAAAATACTAAATAATTTATAGAAATCATTTTTATACCCTAAATAACTATTAAAACCAATTTAATTACATTTTTAGCCAATTTAGTGTAAAATTACCAAAATACCCCTATATATATATATACTAAAATAAATCCAAAAATTCACCAAAAATAATATAATTACTCAAAATTAATTTTTTCAACATATAATTCAATAATATCAATAAATATACTCACTTAACCAATTAATTTTAATTAAACACATAATTAGCCCTATTTTTCAAAATTACATAAACTTAATAAATTCCAAATAAATATATAAAAATTCACAAAAATTACAAATAAATTTCTAAAATTCATTTTAACACCTATAATTACCATAAAACACAATTTCATAATTTAATTAATTAATTCTCAAAAATTAGAAAATATTAATAAAATAATCAAAAATACCCAAAAATCAAAATAAATTCCAAAAATTCCACAAAAATTACCATATGTAGATTGAGCTACAAGGATCAAAGTTTGTGAAAGGAGTTTGCTTAAATCAATCAAATTGAAGCTCAAAAAAAAAAATCAAGAACCCTAATAGGCCGAAATTGCAAAAATGAAAACCTAGGGAAATCTAGACCATTTTAAGTGAAACAAAGCTTGGAATCACACTCACCAGAGCTCAAGAAGAAGATAGAGACCGGCAGTGTCAAAAATAGTGGCCGAAATTACTGTGATCGACGGTGAGGAGTTTCAATTTCCAACAATTTCAAGCTTCTCCAACGTCGGAAACGGGTGTTACTGATGGCGGAACAGGCTGAGGACAAAGGTGGCACACCGACGGTGAAGAAACGGCATGACAGGCAGTGGTGAGGGAAGGAAGGCGTCGGGCGTGAGGGAGAAGGATCAGGGGCAATTCTTGTAAATTTGATGAAGTTTAATATATATATATATATAACTTTAATATTTAATCATTAAAATATACCAATATTATATTCATAAAAATTATACAACATAATTTAATAAACATATATAAATATACATATACATATACATATACATATATATATCACATATGAATAATAAAGACTATATAATATATACATAATTAACTAATAATAATAATAATAAACCCTAAAATGTTAATTGTATAAATATATGCATGTATATGTATATATGTTAATATGAAAAATATACGCATGCATGAACTCATGCAAATTCACAAAATTATATAGAATATTTAATATTTAATTATTTACGTTTTAATTTCTCCGAAAATACAATTCCTAGGAAAATTTTACGTAAATATCTTAAAATAATATAAAACAATTAAAATTAGCTTTAAACAGATAACAAACTCATAAAATATCATAAATATGTACAAAAATTATTAACACTGCATATCCCGATGCAGTTTAAAATTATTTAAAAACTCGAGATATTACACAAATAATTCACTTAGTCCAACTGGACAGTAGACTGGCCCCGAGACACTAAGTCAACCGAGCTCCAATAGTCTGACTGTCAGTGTGATTGGCCCCAAGACACTTGGTCAACCAAGCTCTAGCAATCACACCATCAATCACATCAATATCAATCAAGTCATATTTCCTCAAATAAATTAGTAATTTAACCCTACAATCTATTGCACCGGTATGTACTCGGTCCTAGTGCTGCCCACTAGGAAGCACGTTTTATTGATATCCTTAATTTATATTAAAACATACATTCAAGAAAATAAATAATGCATAATGATGTTTAAAATAAACAAATAAACCATATATGTACTGGAAATATACCTAAAATAAACTAAGTATATTTCAGGTATATATATGTATAATCAACTCAAATAAATCATATTAAATTAAACCAATAATATATTTAAAAACAAGCTAGATTTAATTGAAAAGGAAAACATGCTTTTATTTCATAATATACCAAAAATATACTGAAAGTATACCTAAAATATACTTAAATATTCAAATAGGCAATTATTCAAAGTTTATATTTAAAACATAGAATTCTAAAACATGCTCCCTAAGCAATGCATATATATCATAATAACTCACGGTTGTGTGCTCCTCGAGACGGGTCCGACAGGCCTGGTCCATTAGGTTTCAGTCTTGGCACAACTAACAAATAAATAACAATACGAAAATCAGAATAATTCTAACTTAATTTCTAGTAACTTGATCTAGAATTCTAAACATAGATAGAGAATACGAATTAGACCCAATGTCACATGTTACGAGAATTCTACCAACAATTTGGTAGAACCTCCTCTGTAAAATGGACATCTCTCTACTTAAAAAGTAGAGCCGGTCCTGCAAGAATGTCACGACCTAAAACAGGGGTCATGACCGGCGCTAGGGAACGGGAATTCTTTCGAATCCCAAACCCGTAGTAAGCCTTAAAATAAATAAAAACATGCAATATAAATAACAACATAAATGAAATATTTTACAGTGGAAATAAAACTCATAAATAAAATAAAATAATCATCCGCTAATAAATTTAAATAAACAAACTCATCTCATATATAAATAATCTTTTAAATACAAATCTCAGTTCAAATATTTAGAATACAAATCTTATACAATCATAGTACATAAATCTCACAACTGACTATAACTACTACAGTGTCTAGATTATAAAATAAAATCAAGTGAGCATATTACATAGTAAAGCCAGGGCAGAAGAAATCCGGCATATGGGTTTGCTAATGAGATCTGAAGACGAAGACTCTCCTGAAAAGTAGTCAACGGAGGGGAGTCAGACCTCACTGAGTGAATTATTATAATATATATACATGCAATACTAAATGACAATGCACACATTTAATAATGTATATAATAAATATATATATAGAGGCAAAATCACACAAATGTAGCAAAATCATTTTATATATATACTGAAAATAATATCCGATTATGAAGGATCAAATAGAACCCTAGAAAAATCCAACCTCAAACAGTGTTAGACAACACTCTAGCCATACAGGCTCACTTATTCCAAATAATTTCACTTGTTCCATTTGGATAGTAGACTGGCCCCAAGACACTAAATCAACCGAGCTCCAGCAGTTTGACTGTCAGTGTGATTGCCCCTGAGACACTTTGTCAACCGAGCTCTAGCAATCACACTCCCAAATCACATTTCACACCAAATAAATCAATCCAATCAATATCCACAAATAGGTTAGTAATTTAACCTAAATTTTATCGTCATACCGGTACATACTCGTTCCTAGTGCTGCCCACTAGGTAGCATGTTCTATTGATATCCTTCATTTAAAATGAATCCATACATTCATAAAATAAATGATGCATGACATTAATTAAAATAATAATATAAACCATATAAATACTAGAAATATACCAAAAATAAACCAGGTATATTTCAAGTATATATACGTCAATAAAATTCAGTTTAACTATAAAATAAACTAGAAATAAACCATAATATACTTAAAAACATTTTAAGGATAATTCATTAATAAAACATGCATTTAATTTAAAATATACCAAAAATAAATGTCAGCAATTATTAATTCATTTATGCAAAATTCATAAAATTTAAACATACATTTCTAAAGCATGCATTCCTAAAACACGTATATATAAAATAACAACTCACAGTTATTGCGCTCCTCGAGACGGGTTCGACAAGCCTGGTTCACTAGGCCTCGGTCTCGGCGCAACTAAATAAACAAACGATAATACTGAATTAGAATAAATCTATCAAAATTCCTAGAGACTTAATCTAAGAATATTGGACACAAAATCATAATAGGAATTCAACTGGAAATCACGTTTTACGAGAATTCTACCAAAAATTCGACAGAATCTCCCATGTAAAACGGACATCTCTCTACTCAAAGAGTAGAGCCGGTCCTGCAAAGAAACACACTTCAAATATACAGCCACAAAATCCCTCGGTCGGACTCCCAAACTACAATTCCACCGACCGAGGTTCACAATTTACGAGATAATACAAAACACATTTAAAATGCCAAAAATACCAAAAATGCCCTTCATATATCAAAGTATAGTAAACTAGATATTTAAAACACTGAAAATAATTATTTATCCAATAATTACAATAAAACCCTAATTTAAATAAAATATTATTAAAAATCGATGATTCTTGATAAATTCATAAATATTGACCAAAATACATTTTATAAATCCAAATTACATAATTAACCCTTAAACGTATTAAAAATCAATAAAAACTCATTTATTTAGAAAAATAGTATATTATATATATAATTTGAAAATAATTTACAAAAAAAAAAATTTAATTAGTTAAAAATACTAAATAATTTGTAGAAATAATTTTTATACCTCAAATAACTATTAAAACTAATTTAATTATATTTTTAGCCAATTTAGTGCCAAATTACCAAAATACCCCTACTATATATAAATTCACTATAATTATTCAAAAATTCACCAAAAATAATATAATTACTAAAAAATTAATTTCTCAACGTATAATTTAATAATATCAATATTTATACTCAATTAACCAATTAATTTCAGTAAAACACATAATTAACCTAATTTTCTAAAAAATCACATAAACTAAATAAATTCATAATAATTATATAAAAATCATAAAAATTACAAATAAATTTCTAAAATTCATTTTAACACCTATAAAACCATAAATGAAAATTACATAATTTAATTAATTAATTTACGAAAATTAGAAAATGTTAATAAAATAATAAAAAATTCATAAAAAATCAAAATAATTCCCAAAAATTCACAGAGGTAGATCAAGCTACTAAGATCAATGTTTGTGAAGGAAGTTTGCATGAATCATTGAAATCAAATCTCAAAAAATTCAAGAACCCTAGTTGGCCGAGATTGAAAATTCGAAACCTAGGGAAATCTAGACCAAATCAAGTGAAAAAAAATCTTGGAAATGCACTCACCGGAGCTCAAGGAAGAGATAGAGACCGGTGGGGCTCAAAATGGTGGCCGGAATCAGGTTGATCGGAGTTGGGATGACTTTCGGCCTCTTGATGAAAATCCAGCCAAAACTCGCCGGAAATGGAAGCTTGGGACATCGGGAAGGGCTGGAAGGGAAGGTGGCACGCCGGAAAGCATAGTGACAGGAAGAAAATGGCGTTGCAGTGGCCGAAGGGAAGGGAGATCGGTCGGGGAAGAAGAAGAAGGCATAATGGCAATTTCATAATTTTTGTAAACTTTTATTTTAGTTTATATATATATATATATATATATATATATATCTTTACATTATTTTAATATATAATATCATGTGCACAATAAATATGCACCACACACTTATTTTAATAATATATATACACATATGCTGTCACGACCCAAAACAGGGGCCATGACCGGCGTTAGGGAACGGGAATTCATTCGAATCCAGAACCCGTAGCAAGCGTTAAATAAAATAAAACATGCAATAATAATAACATAATTAATATATTGTGTAGCGGAAATAAAATCATAAATAAAACAAAATAATAATATGCCAATGATATTAAATCGAACATCCTTATCTCATATATTAATAATCTCTTAATACAAATTCAGCTCAAATATTTGAATACATAACTCACACAAATATAATACATAAACTCCATAACTATTTACAACTACTGCAGTGTCTAGATTATAAAATAAAACTTAGATAAGCAGTTTACATAAAGAAGCCGGGGCAGAAGAAATCCGACATATGGGTCTGCTACTGTAATATCCCGTGTTTTTAAATATTTTTACACTGTATCGGGATATGCAGTGTTAATAATTTTGTATATATATATCTTATGATATTTTTACGAGTTAATATGTATTTAAAAACCTATTTTAAATACTGTGTTTTATCTACAGTACTTTACGTAAAATTTTCCCGGGACTTACATTTTCGGGGAAATTTTCACGTAAATATTTTAATATTAATTATTTTAAATATATTTTCGGACTTGCATGGACTCATACGTATTTTTAAAATACTAAATAAAGCCTATGTGTGTAATTATTTATTAATTAGGGTTTAGTATTACCCTAATATTTTATTAATTATTTATTAGTTTTATTGTTATTTAATTATTTTTATTTAGTATAAATTATTAAAATATTGAATTTTATGTGTGTGGTGTATATTTAATGTGTGTGATTTAATATTATTTTAATATATAGTATAATATATATATATATACACATTATACATCAAAAATAAAAAAGAATTGGAAAATTACCATTTTGCCCCCGAGCCTCCTTCTTCCCCGATCTTCACCCTCACCGCCGTCTGGCCGCTGCCGTGCCGTTTCCTCACCGTGAGAGTGCCGTCTGGTGTGCCACCACCTTCCCCAACCTTCCTCGCCGCCTGTGGTAGCCGTTTCCCGGCGTCTGGAAGTTGGTTTTGGCCGAAGAAGCCGAAACTTTGGCCACCGTCGATCACGTCGATTCCGGCCACCGTTTTCGACACCGCCAGTCTTCATAGACTCCTTGAGCTCCGGTGAGTGTGATTCTAGCTTTGGTTTGAGCTTAAATGGTCTAGAATTGGTTAGGTTTTGAATTTTCAATTTCGGCCTATTAGGGTTTTTGATTTTTTTGAGCTTCGAATTGATTGATTCATGAAAACTCCCTTCACAAATGTTGATCCTAGTAGCTTAATCTACATGTATGAATTTTTGTGGAATTTTTGGAGATTTTTTGGATTTTTGGGTATTTTTGAATATTTTAATATTATTTTCTAATTTTCGGAAATTAATTATTTAAATTATGAAATTGGGGTTTATGGTTAAATTAGGTGTTGAAATGAATTATAGGAATTTATTTGGAATTTTTATGAATTTCTAAGTATTTATTTTGAATTATTTAAGTTTATGTGAATTTGGGAAAATTAGGTTAATTATGTTTTTAATTGAAATTAATTGGATAATTGGGTTTAATTATTGATATTATTGATAAATATGTTGAGAAAATTAATTTTGGATAATTATACTATTTTTGGTGAATTTTTGAAGTAATTTAAGTATATTTATATATATAGGGGTATTTTGGTAATTTTACCCTAAATTGGCTAAAAATGTAAATTTATTGGTTTTTAATGGTTATTTAAGGTATAAAAATGATTTCTACAAATTATTTGGTATTTTTAACTAATTAAAACTATTTTTCGTAAATTATTTTCAATTATATATATAATACACGATTTTTCTAATAAAATGAGTTTTTATCGATTTTTACAGTGTTTAAAGGTTAATTATGTAATTTCTACCTATAAAATGTATTTCTGTGATTTAAGGATATTTTTGGTATTTCCTGAATTATTCTGTGGTTTGTGGGACCCCGGTCAATGGATTGTAGTCTGGAGTCCGACCGAGGGGTTATGGTTGAGTGTTGAGCTTGGTTTTCGAAGTGTGTTTCTTTGCAAGGTCGGCTCTACTCTTTTGAGTAGAGAGATGTCCATTTTACAGGGGAGGTTCTGTCGAATTTTCGGTAGAATTCTCGTAAAACGTGATATCCGGTCGAACCCTGATATTGATTCTGTGTTTAATACTCTAGATCGAATTCTAGGATTTCTGTTAGGTTTATTCTGATGTCGGTTATTTATTTCTTGTTTATTTGCACCCGAGACCGAGGGCTAGTGGACCAGGCCCGTCGGACCCGTCTCGTAGAGCGCACTAGGTGAGTTACTATACTCTATATATTATGTTTAGGATGCATGATTTAGAAATATATGTTTTATTTTGATTAAAATGCATAAATAATATGATTTGTATTTAAGTATATTTTTGGTTTATTTTTGGTATTTATTAAATTATATACATGTTTTATTAATAAAATATATTTAAAATGTTTTTAAATATATTTTTAGTTTAATTTATGATTTGATTGGATTTATTTGACATATATATACTCGAAATATACCTGGTTTACTTTTGGTATATTTCCGGTATATATATGGTTTATATTGTTATTTCATTTAAATTCATGCATCATTTATTTTTGTGACTGAATGATTTATATTATTAATGAAGGATATCAATAGAACGTGCTACCTAGTGGGCAGCACTAGGACCGAGTACGTACCGGTACGCCTATAGTATTTAGGCTATATTACTAACCATTTGTGAATATTGATTGATTATGATTATTGATGTGTGAGATATGGTTTGAGGGTGTGATTGCCTGGAGCTCGGTTGACCAAGTGTCTTGGGGGCTAATCACACTGGCAGTCAGACTGCTGGAGCTCGGTTGACTTAGTGTCTCGGGGCCAGTCTACTGTCTAAATGGAATAAGTGGATATATTTGGATTAAGTGAGCCTGTATGGCTAGAGTGTTGTTTAACACTATTTCTGAGGTGGCGATATTCTAAGGTTCTATGTGATCCTTCATAAACTGTGATTTTCAATAAAATATATAAAAATGATTTTACTGCATCTGTGTGAATTTGCCTGTATATATACATATTAGATATGTATTATTGACTGTATGCATTGTCATTTAGTATGCATGTATATATATTATAGTAATTCACTCAGTGAGGTCTGACTCCCCTCCGTTGACTATTTTTCAGGAGAGTCAACATCTTTAGACCTCAGTAGCAGGTCGATACGCCGGATTTCTTCCGCCCGGCTTCTTTGTGTAAATTATCTACTTGAGTCTTATTTATTTTATCTAGACACTGCAGTAGTTGTGTATTAAATTGTGGGATTTTATGTATTTATCTATGTGAGATATTGTATTATTTGAAACTGGATTTGTATTAAGAGATTTATATATTTATGAGAGGAGATTGATTTAAATCCAGTGATGAACTGTTATTATTATATTTATGATTTTTATTTCCGCTGCATTTAATATTGTTATTATTATTATTGCATGATTTATTTTATTTTTAGGCTTGCTACGGGTTCCGGATTCGAAAGAATTCCCGTTCCCTAGCGCCGGTCATGGCCCCTATTTTGGGTCGTGACAAAGTTGGTATCAGAGTAGAGTTCTGTGTCAGGGCTTAGTTATGTGAGTCGTGGCCCTAGTTTTAAAGTTGTGTTTTCTTTTAGTAACTACTGCAGTGTATTAGGTTCGAGTATGTCTTGATAAGTATTCCTTGCCTTAGTTTTCTGCGTTATTCCTCCGTTGTCTGTTTTGTCTGAATCTTTTCCGTTTATCTTTTCAGTATAAGGAGGCGAGCGCGTGTCGCTCCCACCGGTCGTTGAGGTCGAGGATGATGAGTCTTTTCAGGACAAGGTTTTACCTCCTGAGCAGCCAGTTAGACGTAGAGGTCGTGGCAGAGGTAGACCTCAAGGAGCGGTTAGGTCGCCGTAGGCAGAGAGAGTTACAGGACGAGGAGCCTGTTGAGCCTAAATTTGATGTTCCTGTTCCTCCTATTGTTCAGCCTGTTCAGCCTACCTATCAGCAGGGTATGTCTGACCCTGAGGCAGCTTTGTTCTATGCCCGAGTTGGCAGGATTACGTTTGATGGTACTTCCGATCCGTTAGATTTTCTGCATGCGATTGAGACTAGGACTCGGACTGCTCATATCGAGTACCAGCGGATCATGATCGTTGAGTTGTCTGTTGAGGGATCAGCCCTAGATTGGTTCATTCAGATGATCCAGCCCTATATGATGACGATGACCTGGGCTCAGTTCAGAGAGTGATTTATGAGGAGATTCTATCCAGAACCTCTTCGTTTGAGTTATCTTCTTCGACTGACCAGTATTTCTCGTGGAGATAGATCTGTAGAGGAGTATACCCGAGAGTTTCTTCGTTTGGTTTCACCAGGAATTCTGAACGTCACCTCTTTATTCCTGCAATCTACCACGGCATAGTATTGAGATAACCAATCCATTCCCAGAATAACATCAAACTCCATCACATCCAACAGAATCAAATCAGCGGGTAATTCTCTATCTCCCACGAGAACTGGACAACCAGAAAGAACAATATCGGTGTCCAAGGAATCGCTCAGAGGTATGGCAACGGACAAAGGAAAAGCCATCCTTGAAGCTTGCCAACAAGATTTAGAAGCAAAAAACAGGAGAAATGAATGAATGCGTGGCACCCAGATCAAATAAAACCCAAACATCCAGGTAACAAACAGAAACAATACCTGCCACCGACTGCATCAGATGCCTGAGCATCCTGCTGAGTGAGATGGAAAACTCTGGCCTGACCTCGACCTCCCTGCTGACTGGTAGAAGCCTGGCCAACACCTCTGGCACCTCCTCTAATACCTCTACCATGACTCTACTGTGGGAAAAAACTGAGTGGAACTCTGATGTTGGGCTGGTGGTAACTGAAATGGCACGAGTGCAGCACTAGCAATCGACTGCTGTGGGAATTACGGAATCTACTGCTGCTGATAACTGGAATAAGGACATGATCTAGCAAAATGTCCTGTCTGCCCGCATCTGAAGCATGTCAATGGTGTCAGATAACATGGTCCCTGATGGACTCTACCACAAGTCTGACAAACACTGGCCGCTGATCCAGAACTACAAACCACTGCTACTGCTCGAAGCACCTGACCCAAATCTGAACAATCTACGCTGACCTCCACCGCCATGCCTACTGCTCCGATGCACTCGCTGCTGCTGTCTCTGACTCTGCTGAGTCGGACCTCACTGCTGACTACTCAAACCAACATGAAAACTCGAATATGGAGTAGCCTGCAATCCACTCGACTGAACTCCTAGCTGGTAATAATCAGGCATCGCTCCCTGCCTAACTAGCCTCAGCTCAATCTCCTTGGCTAACTCAATCACAGACTCCAGAGTAAGGCCTGCTGTAGGCATACCAGCAAAAGCTGAACCCAAACCAGTAACGTATGTAGTGATTGCAAAGTACTGATCTCGCATCAGATCCTTAGCATATCTACCCAGACGAAGAAACTCTCGGGTATACTCCTCTACAGATCGATCTCCACAAGAAATACTGGTCAGTCGAAGATGATAGCTCAAATGAAGAGGCTTCTGGACAGAATCTCCTCATAAATCGCTCTCTGAACTGAGCCCATGTCATCGTCATCATATAAGGCTGGATCATTTGAATGAACCAATCTAGAGCTGGTCCCTCAACAGACAACTCGACAATCATGATCCGCTGGTACTCGGTATGAGCAGTCCGAGTCCTCTCATCTCAATCACGTGTAGAAAATCTAACGGATCGAAAGTCCCATCAAAAGCAATCCTGCCAACTCGGGCATAGAACAAAGCTGCCTCAGGGTTAGACATACCCTGCTGATAGGCAGGCTAAACAACTGGAGGAACAGGGAACATCAAAACTCAGGCTCAACAAGCTCCTCGTCCTGTAACTCTCTCTGCCTATGGCGACCTGCCGCTCCTCGAGGTCTACCTCTGCCACGACCTCTATGTCTAACTGGCTGCTCAGGAGGTAAAACCTCATCCTGAAAAGACTCATCATCCTCGGCCTCAACGACCGGTGGAGCGACACGCGCTCGTCTCCTCATACTGAAAAGACAAACGGAAAGATTTAGACAAAACAGACAACGGAGGAATAACGCAGAAAACTAACACAAGGAATACTTATCAAGACATACTCGAACCTAATTCACTGTAGTAGTTCAATAGAAAACACAACTTTAAAACTAGGGCCACGACTCACATAACTAAGCCCTGACACAGAACTCCGCTCTGATACCAACTTTGTCACGACCCAAAACAGGGGCCATGACCGGCGCTAGGGAACGGGAATTCTTTCGAATCCGGAACCCGTAGCAAGCCTAAAAATAAAATAAACATGCATATAATTTAATAAATACCAAAAAATATACTTAAATATAAATCATATTATTTATGCATTTTAATCGAAATAAAATATATATTTCTAAATCATGCATCCTAAACATATATATATAGTATAGTAACTCACGAATTAGTGCGCTCCACGAGACGGGTCCGACGGGCCTGGTCCACTAGCCCTCGGTCTCGGCGCAACTAAACAAAACAATAAATAACCGACATTAGAATAAACATAACAGAAACTCCTAGAATTCGATCTAGAGTATTAAACACAGAATTGATATTAGGGTTCGACTGGATATCACGTTTTACGAGAATTCTACCAAAAATTCGGCAGAACCTCCCCTGTAAAACGGACATCTCTCTACCCAAAAGAGTAGAGCCGACCCTGCAAGGAAATACACTTCGAGAAACGAGCACAACACTCAACCATAACCCCCTCGGTCGGACTCCAGACTACAGTCTACCGACCGGGGTCCACAAACACAGAACAATTATGAAAATACCAAAAATACCCTTATAACATAGAAATTCATTTTATACGTAGAAATTACATAATTAACCTTAAAACACTATAAAACCGATAAAAACTCATTTTTATTAGAAAAACCGTATATTATATATATAATTGAAAATAATTCACGAAAAATAGTTTTAATTAGTTTAAAAATACCAAATAATTTGTAGAAATCATTTTTATACCTTAAATAACTATTAAAACCAATTAAATTACATTTTTAGCCAATTTAGGGTGAAATTACTAAAATACCCCTATATATATATAAATATACTAAAATTACTTCAAAAATTCACCAAAAATTATACAATTATCCAAAATTAATTTTCTCAACATATTTATCAATAATATTAATAATTAAACTCATTAACCAATTAATTTCAATTAAAAACACAATTAACCCTAATTTCCCAAAATTACATAAACTTAAATAATTCAAAATAAATACATAATAATTCATAAAAATTCCAAATAAATTCCTATAATTCATTTCAACACCCAATTTAACCATAAAACATAATTTCATAATTTAAATAATTAATTTCCAAAAATTAGAAAATAATATTAAAATATTCAAAATACCCAAAAATCCAAAAAATCTCCAAAAATTCCACAAAAATTTAAGCTACTAGGATCAACATTTGTGAAGGGAGTTTTCATGAATCAAATAATTCGAAGCTCAAAAAAATTGAAAACCCTAATGTGACCGAATTGGAAAATTCGAAACCTAAGCAATTCTAGACCATTTAAGCTCAAACCAAAGCTAGAATCACACTCACCGGAGCTCAAGGAGAAGAAAGAGACTGGCGGTGTTGAAAACGGTGGCCGGAATCGACGTGATCGATGGTGGAAGGAAACTCGGCTTCTCTGGCCAAAATCCACTTCCAGACGCCGAAAACGGCTACCACAGGCGGCAGAAGAGGCTGGGGAAGGTGGTGGCACACCAACGGCAAGGGAACGGCACGGCAGCAACCGGAACGGCGAGGGAAGCAAATCGGGGAAGAAGGAGGGCACTCGGGGCAAAATGGTAATTTTCCAAAAACTTGATTTTTTGATATATTATATGTATATATATATACTTTATACTATATAATAAAATAATATTAAATTACACACATTTAAATATACACCACACACATAAAATTTAATATTTTAATAATTTATACTAAATAAAAATAATTAAATAACAATAAAATAATTAATTAATTACTAAAATATTAGGGTAATAAATTAAACCCTAATTAAATAAATAATTACACACATAGGCTTTATTTAGTAATTTAAAAATACGTATGAGTTCATGCAAGTCCGAAAATATATTTAAAAATAATTAATAATAAATTATTTACGTGAAAATTTCCCCGAAAATGAAAGTCCCCGGGAAAATTTTACGTAAAGCACTGTAAATAAGACACAGTAATTAAAATAGGTTTTAAATACATATCAACTTATGAAAATATCGTAATATATATACAAAATTATTAACACTGCATATCCCGGGTACAGTGTAAAAATATTTAAAAACACGGGATATTACAGGCAGCTGATCCATAACTGCGACCACTGCTGCTGCTCGAAGCACCTGACCCAAATCTGAATGGTCTACGCTGACCTCCACGGCCATGTCTACTGCTCTGATGCACTCGATGCTGCTGCCTCTGACTCTGTTGAGTCAGTCCTCTCTGCTGAATACTTGAACCAACATGAAAACTAGAATATGGAGTAGCCTGCAATCCACTCGACTGAACTCCCAACTGGTAATAATCAGGCATCGCTCCTTGCCTAACTAGCCTCAGCTCAATCTCCTTGGCCAACTCAATCACAGACTCCAGAGTAAGGCCTGTTGTGGGCATACCAGCAAATACTGAACCCAAACCGGTGACGTAGGTGGTAACTGCAAAATACTGATCTCTCATCAAATCCTCTGCATATCTACCCAGCCGGAGGAACTCTCGGGTGTACTCCTCTACTGATCGATCATCACGAGAAATGTAGGTCAATCGAAGACGATAACTCATGCGGAGAGCCTCTGGATAGAATCTCCTCATAAATCGCTCTCGAAACTGAGCCCAGGTCATCGTCATCATATAGGGCTAAATCATCTAAATAAAATAGTCCAAGGCTGGTCCCCTCGACAGACAGATTGACAATCATAATCTGCTAATACTCGGTGTAAGCAGTTCTAGTCCGAGTCTCAATCGCATGTAGAATGTTTAACGGATCGGAAGTCCCATTGAAGGCAATCCTGCCAACTCTGGCATAGAACAGAGCTACCTCAGGGTCAGACATACCCTGCTGATAGGTAGGCTGAACAACCGAAGGTATAGGATACTCAAACTCAGGCTCAGCAGGCTCCTCATCCTGTAACTCTCTCTACCTACGGTGACCTGTCGCTCCCCGAGGTCTACTTCTGTCATGACCTCTGTGTCTAACCGGCTGCTCAAGAGGTAAAACCTCATCCTGAAAAGACTCATCATCCTCAGCCTCAACGACTGGTGGAGCGACACGTGCTCGCCTCCTCATTCTGAAAAGACAACAAAATGATTCAGACAAAATAGACAATGGAAGAATAACGCTGAAAACTAAAGCAAGGAATACTTATCAAGACATACTTGAACCTAATTCACTGCAGTAGTTACCAAAAGAAAACATAATTTGAAAACTAGGGCCACGACTCACACAACTAAACCTTGACATAGAACTCCGCTCTGATACCAACTTTGTCACGACCCAAAACAGGGGCCATGACCGGCACTAGGGAACGGGAATTCTTTCGAATCTAGAACCCGTAGCAAGCCTTAAAATAAAACATGCAATAATAATAGTAACATAATTAAAATAACCTGCAACGGAAATACAATCATAAATATTACAAAATAATAATCCACCACGGGATTTAAATCAACAACTCATCTCATATATATAAATAAATCTTCAATACAAATCCAGTTCAAATATTTAAAGTACATATCTCATATAAATATAATACAACAATCTCACAATCGACCATAAACTACTGCAGTGTCTAGATTATAAAAATATAACTCAGGTAAGCAGTTTACATAAAGAAGCCGGAGCGGAAGAAATCCAACGTAAGGGTCTACTACTGAGGTCTAAAGATGATGACTCTCCTGAAAAAATAGTCAACGAAGGGGAGTCAGACCTCACTGAGTGAATTACTATAGTATATATACATGCATACTATATGACAATGCAGACAGTCAATAGTATATATAATAATATACATACAGGAAAATACACACAGATGCAATAAAATCATTTTATATATTTTTATTGAAAATCACAGTTTATGAAGGATCAAATAGAACCTTATAAAATCGCAACCTCAAAACAGTGTTAGACAACACTCTAGCCATATAGCTCACTTATTCCAAATATATTCACTTGATCCATTTGGACAGTAGACTGGCCCCGAGACACTAAGTCAACCGAGCTCCAGCAGTCTGACTATCAGTGTGATTGGCCCCGAGACACTTGGGTCAACCGAGCTCCAGCAATCACACTCCCAAATCATATCTCACACAACAAATAATCAAATCCAATCAATATCCACAACTGGTTAGTAATATAGCCTAAATGCTATCAGCATACCGGTATGTACTCGGTCCCAGTGCTGCCCACTAGGTAGCACGTTCTATTGATATCCTTCATTATTAAATATAAAACATACATTCACAAATAAATGATGCATGTATTTAAATAAAATAGCAACATAAACCATATATATACTAGAAATATACCAAAAGTAAACCAAGTATATTTCGAGTATATATACGTCAAATAAATCCAACTAAATTACAAAATAAACTAGAAATATATTCAAAAATATTTTAAACATAATGCATTAATAAAACATGCATATAGTTTAAAATAAACCAAAAATAAACCAAAAGTAAACTAAAATAAACTCAAGTACTAATTAATACCGTTATGCATATTTAATCAAAATAAAACATATATTTTCTAAAATCATGCACTTTAGAGCATATATATATAGAATAGTAACTCACTATTTATTGCACTCCTTGAGATGGGTCTGATGGGCCTGGTCCACTAGGCCTCGATCTCGATGCAACTAAACAAATAAAAATGATAGGAATCAGAACATATCTAACAGAAGTTCTAAAAACTCGATCTAGAATACTAGAGATAGAATTAGGATTAGAGCTCGACCGGACATCACGTTTTACAAGAATTCTACCAAAAATTCTTCAGAACCTCCCCTGTAAAATGGACATCTCTCTACTCAAAGAGTAGAGCCGGCCCTACAAAAAAATATACTTCAAAAATAAATACAGAACACAACCACAATCCTTCGGTCGGACTTCAAACTACAAATCACCGACCGAGGTCCACAATTCACGGAATATTTAAAAAAAAATCAAAAATACCCTTATATAATAAAAATACATTTTATAAGTAGAAATTACGTAATTAACCCTAAAACACATTAAAAACCGATCAAAACTCATTTTATTAGAAAAATAGTATATTATACATATAATTGAAAATAATTTACGAAAAAATAGTTTTAATTAGTTAAAAATACTAAATAATTTTTAGAAATCATTTTTATACCCTAAATAACTATTAAAACCGATTTAATTACATTTTTAGCCAATTTAGTGTAAAATTACCAAAATACCCCTATATATATAAATATACTAAAATTAATAAAAAAATTCACCAAAATAATATAATTGCACAAAAATTTAATTTTCTCAACATATATTTCAATAATATAAATTAGTATACTTAATTAACCAATTAATTTCAATTAAACACACAATTAACCCTATTTTCTCAAAATTACATAAACTAAATAAATTCAAAATAAATACATAAAAGTTCATAAAAATTATAAATAAATTTCTATAATTCATTTAAACACCTATATTTACCATAAAACACAATTTCATAATTTAATTAATTAATTTTTCAGAAATTAGAAAATATTAATAAAATAGTCAAAAATACCCAAAAATCAAAATAAATTCCAAAAATTCCAAAAAAATTCCAGCATGAATATTGAGCTGCTAGGATCATATTTTGTGAAGGAATTTTTCATGAATCAATCAAATTAAAGCTCAAAAAAATCAAGAACCCTAATAGGCCAAAATTGCAAAATCGAAACCAAGGCAAATCTAGACCATTTTAAGTGAAACAAAGCTTGGAATCACACTCACCGGAGCTCGAGGAGAAGATAGAGGCCGGCGGTGTCAAAAATGGTGGCCGGAATCACGTCGATTGACGGTGAGGAAGAGTTTCGGCTTTCCGGCCAAAACGAGCTCCTTCGACGCCGGAAACGGCTGCTGTAGGTGGCGGGGATGGCTAAGGAAGAAGGTGGCACGCCGGGAGGCACACTGATGGGAAGAAAATGGCGTGACAGACGGTGGAACGGTGATGGGAGGTGATCGGGAAGAAGGAGAGGGAGTCGGGGGCAAAATGTAATTTGGCAAAGTTTTTGATTTTTAAACTATATATTATGTATATATGTGTATATATATATATAATCACACTATATATTATAATAATATAAACTCTTACACACATTAAATATACTCCACACACATATAATTTAATATATTTAATAATTTATATACTTAAAAAATAATTAAATAATATTAAAACTAAATAATAAATAATAATAAAAAATGAGGGTAATTAATTAAACCCTAGTTTAATTTAAATATACACATATATACACTTTATTTTAGCACTTTAAAAATATATATGAGTTCATGCAAATTCGTGAAATTGTTTAAAAATAATTAATATTAAATTATTTACGTGTTAATTTCCCCGAAAATAGAATTCTCAGGAAAATTTTACGTAAAGCACTTAAAATAACATAAAATAATTAAAATAAGCTTTAAATAAATATCAAACTCATAAAAATATCATAATTATATACAAAATTATTAACACTGCATATCTCGATGCAGTTTAAAAACTCAAGATATTACATTAGTGGCCGAAATCAAGTCGATCGGAGCTAGGGTCAATTTTCAGCTTTCTGACCAAATCAAGCTTCACAGACGTCGAAAACAGGCACTGCTAGCGGTGGAACTGGCTAGGGACGATGGTGGCACACCGACGGTTGGGGTGGAGCTTGGCAGCGGCGATGATGATGAGGGAGGTGATCAGGAGCTTAAAGGAAAGTGGGTAGCAAAATTCGTAAATTTGACAAATTTCTAATTTTTGTATATATATATAACTTTAACTTTAATTATAATAAAATATATTATTATATTCACAATAATTGTACACCACATATAAAAAAATGTCAACCTAATATTATATACATATATTTATATAAAACACATTAATTTATTGCAAACTATATAATATAGGTTTAATTAAAAATAAACCCTAATTTATTACATATATGTATATATATGCATGTATATGTATATATTTTAATACGACAATTAAAATAATGCATGGACTCATGCAAATTCATAAAACTATTTAAAATAATTAATATTAAATTATTTATGTTTTAATTTCCCCAAAAATAATATTCCTGAGAAAATCTTACGTAAAGAACTTAAAATAATTAAGAATAATTAAAATAACTTAATAATTATCAAACTCATGAAAATAATCATAAATATATACAAAAATTATTAACACCTGCATATCCCGATGCAGTTTAAAAAAACTATAGGTTATTATTATTTTACTTTTCTAGCTGCGCCGAGACCGAGGCCTAATGGATCAAGCCCGCCGAGTTTGTCTCGTGGAGCGCTAACATGTGAGTTATTTTTGTATATATATGTATTGCATATAGGATGCATTACTTAGGGTTTTTCATTCCATTATATGTTTTTTTTAAGTGATTTAAATTATAATATTTTTGGTATATCTAGGGCTGTATTTTTTTTTATATATATGCATGTTAAATAATTAGGTTTATATTTAACACATTTTAGTATATACACATGTTTTAAATGTACATTTAATCATAATTATTTTATTAAATGATTGGTATACTTTAGGTATAGTTTCGGTATATTTTAGGTTTATTCTTAAATAATTGCATGCTATATTGTGAACTTACACTCAAATTGTTTTTAAGTTTTTTTTTTTGGTATATTTTTTTTATATATATTTCCCAAATAAATGCATGTTTTATTATTAATTGAAACCTAAAACAGTAATGGTATACTTAGGGTTTAATTGTGGTATATGCATGCTAGAAAATTAGGTTATTTTGGTAGAATGTGAATATAAGTTAAACCTAAACACATTGTTTAAATGAATATTTATACATAAATGTTTTATTAAGTGATTTGTGTACTTAACGCACATCTTTTGTATATTTAGGTATATTTTTAAGAAAATGCATGTTATATTATTGATACACACTTAATCGTTTTTAAGTATATTAATGGTTACCTTTAGTATATTTCATATTTATTTGACATATATATATATCACCGAAATATACTGGGTATATTTTTGGTATATATATATATATAGTTGATTTTTACTATTAGGAATATTATTCCACATTAATTATTTTCAGAATGAATGATTTATTTTAAGTGAAGGATATCAATAAAACGTGCTTCCTAGTAGGCAGTACTAGGATCGTGTACGTACCGGTGCGATAGATAAGGGTTGAATGAGAATTAATTATAGTGATTATAATTGATTTGATTGATTTGACTAAGATTAATGGTATGTTAGATAGTGTGATTGTTATAGCTTGGTTGACCAGGGGTCTCGGGGGCCAATCACACTGACAGTCAGACTGCTGGAGCTCGGTTGACTTGGTGTCTCGAGGGCCAGTCTACTATCCATAGTGGAATGAATGATCTATTGGGTTGATTGAGATGTGAGGTGATAAGTAGTGTGATTGCTGGAGCTCGGTTGACCAAGTATCTCGGGGCTAATCACACTGACAGCCAGACTGCTGGAGCTCGATCGACTTAGTGTCTCGGGGCCACTTTGCTGTCCAGATTGGAATAAGTGTTCTATTTGGAATCAAGTGAGCCTGTACGCTAGAGTGATGATGGGGTTGTTTGAGGTTGCTATTATTAAGGTTCTATGGATCCTTCATGAATTAAATTAAATGTTTTCTACATTTAGTACATTTATAAAAGCAGAGTTTTGGCATTCGTGTGAATTGCATGTATATACATATATATATATATATATATATATATATATATATATATATATATATAATAATGCCTGATTGTTATGGTTTAGATTACATATATATATTAGTATAATAATTCACTCAGTGAGGTCTGACTCCCCTCAATTATTTTTTTCAGGAGATCCCATATCGTCAGACCTTAGTTGTAGAGTTCCTCGTCGGTGTTCTTTAGTCCCGGCTATTTTATGTAAATTTATATTTTGAACTCTGATTTGTATTCTATAAACTGTAGTAGTTATGTTATTGTATCTGAAGAGTATTTATTTTATATATTGATTCAAAATTTTTTAATTTTTTCATACTTTTATTTAATTATTGCATGATTTTATTTTCTAAGGCTTGCTACCGATTTCGGATTTGAAAGAATTCTCGTTCCCTAACGCCGGTCATGACTCCTAGTTTGGGTCGTGAGAATATATGTCAAATGAAACATGAAATATACCAAAATAATCTATGAATATACTTAAAACAATTTAAGTATAAATTAATAATATAACATGCATTTACTTAAA
Organism: Mallotus nudiflorus; assembly: GCA_947683625.1. Taxonomy (NCBI): domain Eukaryota; kingdom Viridiplantae; phylum Streptophyta; class Magnoliopsida; order Malpighiales; family Euphorbiaceae; genus Mallotus; species Mallotus nudiflorus. The sequence goes on along the minus strand of CANTUR010001463.1, from coordinate 689 downwards.
ATATACCTAAATATACTAAAAAATATACCCTAAGTACACAAATCATTTAATAAAACAATTATGAATAATTATTCATTTAAAAACATGTATTTAGGTTTGACATATATCCAAAAATATACTAAAAATAAACCTAATTATCTAGCATGCATATACCAAAAATAAACCCAAAATATACCAATGATATAGTAAAAAATAAAACTGAAAATATACAGAATCATATTATAATTTAAATTTATTTTTAAAAACATATAATAAAAATGAAAAATCCTAAGTCATGCATCCTATATGCAATACATACATACATATATATATATATATATATATATATATATATATATATATATATATATATATATTATATATATAATATATATATATATAGTATAATAACTCACTGGTTTACGCTCTATGAGATAGACTTGGTGGGCCTGGTTCGTTAGGCCTCGGTCTTGGCACAGCTAGGAAAATAAAATAGCAAAAATCATCAGAATAAATTTCTAACTCTACGCTTCTAGGATTACTATAGAAAGACTTAATCAAAAATTCAAAACTAGACCTCGGATCGGTTGTCACGTTTTACGAGAAATCTATCAAAATTTCGACAGAGTCTCCTCTATAAAATAGACATCTCTCTACAAAAATAGGATCGATCTTGCACAGAAAACACACTTCTAAAATCACCAAATACT
>CANTUR010001462.1:0-90676 GCA_947683625.1 Mallotus nudiflorus | reverse complement strand
TGCGCATTTTGAACGCAAAATGTCAACTCGTGCAGATTTGTGCACAAATGGTTTTAAGACAAGATATCCAATGTTTCCAATCAAATATTCACAACACTAATCACATGTTCTAGCTTTTTGAACTCATAAATGTAAATTGAGATTGTTGAATGCACAATTTTGTGCACATTTGCACCTCTATGAACGCAAAATGTTAACTCGTGCAAAATTTACACATAAACTGCTTAAAACATGTAATCCAATGTTCGAACTACATATTTTCAGTCCCTAAAGACATATTCCAGCCTTTAAAACTCATAATTGCAGTTGATTTAATTGAATGCACAAATTTTGCACATTTGCGCATGTTTTAACGCAAAACGTGAACTCGTGCACATTTGTGCGCAAATGGTTTTAAGACGAGATATCCAATGTTCCCATCAAATATTCACAACACTAATCACATATTCTAGCTTTTTAAACTCTTAAATATAAATGAGATTGTTGAATGCACAATTTTTGCACATTTGCGCCTGTTTGAACGCAAAATGTTAACTCGTGCAAAGTTTATACACGGATTGTTTAAAACATGTGATCCAATGTTCCAACTACATATTTTCAATCCTAAAGGCATATTCCAGCATTTAAAGCTCGCAAATCTAGTTGATTTAATTGAATGCACAATTTTTGCACATTTGCACTTGTTTTCACACAAAACGTGAACTCGTGCAAATTTGTGCGCAAATGGTTTTAGACAAGACATCCAATGTTGCAAATTACATATTCACAACACTAATCCAAAATTCTAGCTCTTCAAACTCATAAATATAAATGAGATTGTGGAATGCACAATTTGTGCACGTTTGCGCCTGTTTGGACGCAAAATGATAACTCGTGCTAAATTTATGCACGAATTGTTTTAAAACATGTGATCCAATGTTCCAACCACATATTTTCAATCCTAAAGACATATTCCAGCATTTCAAACTCGTAAATCTAGTTGATTTAATTGAATGCACAACTTGTGCACATTTGCGCATGTTTGAACGAAAAACGTGAACTCGTGCAAATTTGTGCGCAAATGGTTTTAGACAAGACATCCAATGTTCCAATCGCATATTAATAGCACTAATCACATATTCTAGCTTTTTAATCTCACAGATACAAATGAGATTGTTGAATGAACAATCTTGCACATTTGCGCTTTTTTGAACGCAAAATGTCAACTCGTGCGAAAAGTTATGCACAAATTGTTTAAAACATGTAATCCAACATTCCAACTACATATTTTCAATCCTAAAGACGCATTCCAGCCTTTGAAACTCATAAATCCAGTTGAATTTAATTGAATGCACAATTTTTTGCGCTTGTGTGAACGCGAAACGTGAACTCATGCAAATTTGTGCGCAAATGGTTTTAGACAAGGTATCCAATTTTCCAATCGCAATTCGTAACACTAATCACTTTTCAAACTCATAAATATAAATGAGATTGTTCAGTGCACAATTTTTGCACATTTGCACCTGTTTGAACGCAAAACGTGAACTCGTCCAAATTTGTGCGCAAATGCTTTTAGACAAGATATCCAATGTTCCAATCGCAAATTCACAACACCAATCACATATTTTAGCTTTCTAAACTCATAAATATAAATGAGATTGTTGAATGTATAATTTTTGCACTTTTTGCGCCAGTTTGAACGCAAAACCTTAACTCGTACAAAATTTATGCGCAAATTGTTCAAAACATGTAATCCAATGTTCCAACTACATATTTTCAATCCTGAAGACATATTCCAGCATTTCAAACTCGTTAATGCTGTTGATTTTGTCCAATGCACAATTTGTGGACATTTGCGTATGCTTGAACGCAAAACGTGAACTCGCGTAAATTTGTGCGCAAATGGTTTTAGACAAGATATCCAATGTTCCAACCCTAATCATATATATTCTAGCTTTTTAAGCTCATGAATATATAAATGAGATTGTTGAATGCACAATTTGTGCACGTTTGCGCCTCTAAGAACGAACGCAAAATCTAAGGAGAAATTGTTTATAATATACGTAATCCAATGTTCCAGCTACATATTTTCAATCCCGAAGACGTATTCCAGCATTTAAAACTCATAAATCTAGTTGATTTAAATGAATGCACAATTTTTGCACATTTGCGCATGTTTGAACGCAAAATGTCAACTCGTGCAGATTTGTGCACAAATGGTTTTAAGACAAGATATCCAATGTTTCCAAATCAAATATTCACAACACTAATCACATGTTCTAGCTTTTTGAACTCATAAATGTAAATGAGATTGTTGAATGCACAATTTGTGCACATTTGCACCTCTATGAACGCAAAATGTTAACTCGTGCAAAAATTTACACATAAACTGCTTAAAACATGTAATCCAATGTTCGAACTACATATTTTCAGTCCTAAAGACATATTCCAGCCTTTAAAACTCATAATTGCAGTTGATTTAATTGAATGCACAAATTATGCACATTTGCGCATGTTTTAACGCAAAACGTGAACTCGTGCACATTTGTGCGCAAATGGTTTTAAGACGAGATATCCAATGTTCCCATCAAATATTCACAACACTAATCACATATTCTAGCTTTTTAAACTCTTAAATATAAATGAGATTGTTGAATGCACAATTTTTGCACATTTGCGCCTGTTTGAACGCAAAATGTTAACTCGTGCAAAGTTTATACACGGATTGTTTTAAAACATGTGATCCAATGTTCCAACTACATATTTTCAATCCTAAAGGCATATTCCAGCATTTAAAGCTCGCAAATCTAGTTGATTTAATTGAATGCACATTTTTTGCACATTTGCACTTGTTTTCACACAAAACGTGAACTCGTGCAAATTTGTGCGCAAATGGTTTTAGACAAGACATCCAATGTTGCAATTACATATTCACAACACTAATCCAAAATTCTAGCTCTTCAAACTCATAAATATAAATGAGATTGTGGAATGCACAATTTGTGCACGTTTGCGCCTGTTTGGACGCAAAATGATAACTCGTGCTAAATTTATGCACGAATTGTTTAAAACATGTGATCCAATGTTCCAACCACATATTTTCAATCCTAAAGACATATTCCAGCATTTCAAACTCGTAAATCTAGTTGATTTAATTGAATGCACAACTTGTGCACATTTGCGCATGTTTGAACGAAAAACGTGAACTCGTGCAAATTTGTGCGCAAATGGTTTTAGACAAGACATCCAATGTTCCAATCGCATATTAATAGCACTAATCACATATTCTAGCTTTTTAATCTCACAGATACAAATGAGATTGTTGAATGAACAATCTTGCACATTTGCGCTTTTTTGAACGCAAAATGTCAACTCGTGCGAAAAGTTATGCACAAATTGTTTTAAAACATGTAATCCAACATTCCAACTACATATTTTCAATCCTAAAGACGCATTCCAGCCTTTGAAACTCATAAATCCAGTTGATTTAATTGAATGCACAATTTTTGCGCTTGTGTGAACGCGAAACGTGAACTCATGCAAATTTGTGCGCAAATGGTTTTAGACAAGGTATCCAATTTTCCAATCGCATATTCGTAACACTAATCACTTTTCAAACTCATAAATATAAATGAGATTGTTCAGTGCACAATTTTTGCACATTTGCACCTGTTTGAACGCAAAACGTGAACTCGTCCAAATTTGTGCGCAAATGCTTTTAGACAAGATATCCAATGTTCCAATCGCAAATTCACAACACCAATCACATATTTTAGCTTTCTAAACTCATAAATATAAATGAGATTGTTGAATGTATAATTTTTGCACTTTTGCGCCAGTTTGAACGCAAAACCTTAACTCGTACAAAATTTATGCGCAAATTGTTCAAAACATGTAATCCAATGTTCCAACTACATATTTTCAATCCTGAAGACATATTCCAGCATTTCAAACTCGTTAATGCTGTTGATTTTGTCCAATGCACAATTTGTGGACATTTGCGTATGCTTGAACGCAAAACGTGAACTCGCGTAAATTTGTGCGCAAATGGTTTTAGACAAGATATCCAATGTTCCAACCCTAATCATAAGCTAGAATATGTGATTAGTGTTGTGAATATTTGATGGGAACATTGGATATCTCGTCTTAAAACCATTTGCGCACAAATGTGCACGAGTTCACGTTTTGCGTTAAAACATGCGCAAATGTGCAAAATTTGTGCATTCAATTAAATCAACTGCAATTATGAGTTTTTAAAGGCTGGAGTATGTCTTTAGGATTGAAAATATGTAGTTCGAACATTGGATTACATGTTTTAAGCAGTTTATGTGTAAATTTTGCACGAGTTAACATTTTGCGTTCGTAGAGGTGCAAATGTGCACAAATTGGCGCATTCAACAATCTCATTTACATTTATGAGTTCAAAAAGCTAGAATATGTGATTAGTGTTGTGAATATTTGATTGGAAACATTGGATATCTTGTCTTAAAACCATTTGTGCACAAATCTGCACGAGTTGACATTTCGCGTTCAAACATGCGCAAATGTGCAAAAATTGTGCATTCATTTAAATCAACTAGATTTATGAGTTTTTAAATGCTGGAATACGTCTTCGGGATTGAAAATATGTAGCTGGAACATTGGATTACATATATTATAAACAATTTCTCCTTAGATTTTGCGTTCGTTCTTAGAGGCGCAAACGTGCACAAATTGTGCATTCAACAATCTCATTTATATATTCATGAGCTTAAAAAAGCTAGAATATATATGATTAGGGTTGGAACATTGGATATCTTGTCTAAAACCATTTGCGCACAAATTTACGCGAGTTCACGTTTTGCGTTCAAGCATACGCAAATGTCCACAAATTGTGCATTGGACAAAATCAACAGCATTAACGAGTTTGAAATGCTGGAATATGTCTTCAGGATTGAAAATATGTAGTTGGAGCATTGGATTACATGTTTTGAACAATTTGCGCATAAATTTTGTACGAGTTAAGGTTTTGCGTTCAAACTGGCGCAAAAGTGCAAAAATTATACATTCAACAATCTCATTATATTTATGAGTTTAGAAAGCTAAAATATGTGATTGGTGTTGTGAATTTGCGATTGGAACATTGGATATCTTGTCTAAAAGCATTTGCGCACAAATTTGGACGAGTTCACGTGTTGCGTTCAAACAGGTGCAAATGTGCAAAAATTGTGCACTGAACAATCTCATTTATATTTATGAGTTTGAAATGTGATTAGTGTTACGAATATGCGATTGGAAAATTGATACCTTGTCTAAAACCATTTGCGCACAAATTTGCATGAGTTCACGTTTCGCGTTCACACAAGCGCAAAAATTGTGCATTCAATTAAATCAACTGGATTTATGAGTTTCAAAGGCTGGAATGCGTCTTTAGGATTGAAAATATGTAGTTGGAATGTTGGATTACATGTTTTAAACAATTTGTGCATAACTTTTCGCACGAGTTGACATTTTGCGTTCAAAAAAGCGCAAATGTGCAAGATTGTTCATTCAACAATCTCATTTGTATCTGTGAGATTAAAAAGCTAGAATATGTGATTAGTGCTATTAATATGCGATTGGAACATTGGATGTCTTGTCTAAAACCATTTGCGCACAAATTTGCACGAGTTCACGTTTTTCGTTCAAACATGCGCAAATGTGCACAAGTTGTGCATTCAATTAAATCAACTAGATTTACGAGTTTGAAATGCTGGAATATGTCTTTAGGATTGAAAATATGTGGTTGGAACATTGGATCACATGTTTTAAACAATTCGTGCATAAATTTAGCACGAGTTATCATTTTGCGTCCAAACAGGCGCAAACGTGCACAAATTGTGCATTCCACAATCTCATTTATATTTATGAGTTTGAAGAGCTAGAATTTTGGATTAGTGTTGTGAATATGTAATTGCAACATTGGATGTCTTGTCTAAAACCATTTGCGCACAAATTTGCACGAGTTCACGTTTTGTGTGAAAACAAGTGCAAATGTGCAAAAATTGTGCATTCAATTAAATCAACTAGATTTGCGAGCTTTAAATGCTGGAATATGCCTTTAGGATTGAAAATATGTAGTTGGAACATTGGATCACATGTTTTAAAACAATCCGTGTATAAACTTTGCACGAGTTAACATTTTGCGTTCAAACAGGCGCAAATGTGCAAAAATTGTGCATTCAACAGTCTCATTTATATTTAAGAGTTTAAAAAGCTAGAATATGTGATTAGTGTTGTGAATATTTGATGGGAACATTGGATATCTCGTCTTAAAACCATTTGCGCACAAATGTGCACGAGTTCACGTTTTGCGTTAAAACATGCGCAAATGTGCAAAATTTGTGCATTCAATTAAATCAACTGCAATTATGAGTTTTAAAGGCTGGAGTATGTCTTTAGGATTGAAAATATGTAGTTCGAACATTGGATTACATGTTTTAAGCAGTTTATGTGTAAATTTTGCACGAGTTAACATTTTGCGTTCGTAGAGGTGCAAATGTGCACAAATTGGGCATTCAACAATCTCATTTACATTTATGAGTTCAAAAAGCTAGAATATGTGATTAGTGTTGTGAATATTTGATTGGAAACATTGGATATCTTGTCTTAAAACCATTTGTGCACAAATCTGCACGAGTTGACATTTCGCGTTCAAACTTGCGCAAATGTGCAAAAATTGTGCATTCATTTAAATCAACTAGATTTATGAGTTTTAAATGCTGGAATACGTCTTCGGGATTGAAAATATGTAGCTGGAACATTGGATTACATATATTATAAACAATTTCTCCTTAGATTTTGCGTTCGTTCTTAGAGGCGCAAACGTGCACAAATTGTGCATTCAACAATCTCATTTATATATTCATGAGCTTAAAAAGCTAGTATATATATGATTAGGGTTGGAACATTGGATATCTTGTCTAAAACCATTTGCGCACAAATTTACCGCGAGTTCACGTTTTGCGTTCAAGCATACGCAAATGTCCACAAATTGTGCATTGGACAAAATCAACAGCATTAACGAGTTTGAAATGCTGGAATATGTCTTCAGGATTGAAAATATGTAGTTGGAGCATTGGATTACATGTTTTGAACAATTTGCGCATAAATTTTGTACGAGTTAAGGTTTTGCGTTCAAACTGGCGCAAAAGTGCAAAAATTATACATTCAACAATCTCATTTATATTTATGAGTTTAGAAAGCTAAAAATATGTGATTGGTGTTGTGAATTTGCGATTGGAACATTGGATATCTTGTCTAAAAGCATTTGCGCACAAATTTGGACGAGTTCACGTTTTGCGTTCAAACAGGTGCAAATGTGCAAAAATTGTGCACTGAACAATCTCATTTATATTTATGAGTTTGAAAAGTGATTAGTGTTACGAATATGCGATTGGAAAATTGGATACCTTGTCTAAAACCATTTGCGCACAAATTTGCATGAGTTCACGTTTCGCGTTCACACAAGCGCAAAAATTGTGCATTCAATTAAATCAACTGGATTTATGAGTTTCAAAGGCTGGAATGCGTCTTTAGGATTGAAAATATGTAGTTGGAATGTTGGATTACATGTTTTAAACAATTTGTGCATAACTTTTCGCACGAGTTGACATTTTGCGTTCAAAAAAGCGCAAATGTGCAAGATTGTTCATTCAACAATCTCATTTGTATCTGTGAGATTAAAAAGCTAGAATATGTGATTAGTGCTATTAATATGCGATTGGAACATTGGATGTCTTGTCTAAACCATTTGCGCACAAATTTGCACGAGTTCACGTTTTTCGTTCAAACATGCGCAAATGTGCACAAGTTGTGCATTCAATTAAATCAACTAGATTTACGAGTTTGAAATGCTGGAATATGTCTTTAGGATTGAAAATATGTGGTTGGAACATTGGATCACATGTTTTTAAACAATTCGTGCATAAATTTAGCACGAGTTATCATTTTGCGTCCAAACAGGCGCAAACGTGCACAAATTGTGCATTCCACAATCTCATTTATATTTATGAGTTTGAAGAGCTAGAATTTTGGATTAGTGTTGTGAATATGTAATTGCAACATTGGATGTCTTGTCTAAAACCATTTGCGCACAAATTTGCACGAGTTCACGTTTTGTGTGAAAACAAGTGCAAATGTGCAAAAATTGTGCATTCAATTAAATCAACTAGATTTGCGAGCTTTAAATGCTGGAATATGCCTTTAGGATTGAAAATATGTAGTTGGAACATTGGATCACATGTTTTAAACAATCCGTGTATAAACTTTGCACGATGTTAACATTTTGCGTTCAAAACAGGCGCAAATGTGCAAAAATTGTGCATTCAACAGTCTCATTTATATTTAAGAGTTTAAAAAGCTAGAATATGTGATTAGTGTTGTGAATATTTGATGGGAACATTGGATATCTCGTCTTAAAACCATTTGCGCACAAATGTGCACGAGTTCACGTTTTGCGTTAAAACATGCGCAAATGTGCAAAATTTGTGCATTCAATTAAATCAACTGCAATTATGAGTTTTAAAGGCTGGAGTATGTCTTTAGGATTGAAAATATGTAGTTCGAACATTGGATTACATGTTTTAAGCAGTTTATGTGTAAATTTTGCACGAGTTAACATTTTGCGTTCGTAGAGGTGCAAATGTGCACAAATTGGGCATTCAACAATCTCATTTACATTTATGAGTTCAAAAAGCTAGAATATGTGATTAGTGTTGTGAATATTTGATTGGAAACATTGGATATCTTGTCTTAAAACCATTTGTGCACAAATCTGCACGAGTTGACATTTCGCGTTCAAACATGCGCAAATGTGCAAAAATTGTGCATTCATTTAAATCAACTAGATTTATGAGTTTTAAATGCTGGAATACGTCTTCGGGATTGAAAATATGTAGCTGGAACATTGGATTACATATATTATAAACAATTTCTCCTTAGATTTTGCGTTCGTTCTTAGAGGCGCAAACGTGCACAAATTGTGCATTCAACAATCTCATTTATATATTCATGAGCTTAAAAAGCTAGAATATATATGATTAGGGTTGGAACATTGGATATCTTGTCTAAAACCATTTGCGCACAAATTTACGCGAGTTCACGTTTTGCGTTCAAGCATACGCAAATGTCCACAAATTGTGCATTGGACAAAATCAACAGCATTAACGAGTTTGAAATGCTGGAATATGTCTTCAGGATTGAAAATATGTAGTTGGAGCATTGGATTACATGTTTTGAACAATTTGCGCATAAATTTTGTACGAGTTAAGGTTTTGCGTTCAAACTGGCGCAAAAGTGCAAAAATTATACATTCAACAATCTCATTTATATTTATGAGTTTAGAAAGCTAAAATATGTGATTGGTGTTGTGAATTTGCGATTGGAACATTGGATATCTTGTCTAAAAGCATTTGCGCACAAATTTGGACGAGTTCACGTGTTGCGTTCAAACAGGTGCAAATGTGCAAAAATTGTGCACTGAACAATCTCATTTATATTTATGAGTTTGAAAAGTGATTAGTGTTACGAATATGCGATTGGAAAATTGGATACCTTGTCTAAAACCATTTGCGCACAAATTTGCATGAGTTCACGTTTCGCGTTCACACAAGCGCAAAAATTGTGCATTCAATTAAATCAACTGGATTTATGAGTTTCAAAGGCTGGAATGCGTCTTTAGGATTGAAAATATGTAGTTGGAATGTTGGATTACATGTTTTAAACAATTTGTGCATAACTTTTCGCACGAGTTGACATTTTGCGTTCAAAAAAGCGCAAATGTGCAAGATTGTTCATTCAACAATCTCATTTGTATCTGTGAGATTAAAAAGCTAGAATATGTGATTAGTGCTATTAATATGCGATTGGAACATTGGATGTCTTGTCTAAAACCATTTGCGCACAAATTTGCACGAGTTCACGTTTTTCGTTCAAACATGCGCAAATGTGCACAAGTTGTGCATTCAATTAAATCAACTAGATTTACGAGTTTGAAATGCTGGAATATGTCTTTAGGATTGAAAATATGTGGTTGGAACATTGGATCACATGTTTTAAACAATTCGTGCATAAATTTAGCACGAGTTATCATTTTGCGTCCAAACAGGCGCAAACGTGCACAAATTGTGCATTCCACAATCTCATTTATATTTATGAGTTTGAAGAGCTAGAATTTTGGATTAGTGTTGTGAATATGTAATTGCAACATTGGATGTCTTGTCTAAAACCATTTGCGCACAAATTTGCACGAGTTCACGTTTTGTGTGAAAACAAGTGCAAATGTGCAAAAATTGTGCATTCAATTAAATCAACTAGATTTGCGAGCTTTAAATGCTGGAATATGCCTTTAGGATTGAAAATATATAGTTGGAACATTGGATCACATGTTTTAAACAATCCGTGTATAAACTTTGCACGAGTTAACATTTTGCGTTCAAACAGGCGCAAATGTGCAAAAATTGTGCATTCAACAGTCTCATTTATATTTAAGAGTTTAAAAAGCTAGAATATGTGATTAGTGTTGTGAATATTTGATGGGAACATTGGATATCTCGTCTTAAAACCATTTGCGCACAAATGTGCACGAGTTCACGTTTTGCGTTTAAAACATGCGCAAATGTGCAAAATTTGTGCATTCAATTAAATCAACTGCAATTATGAGTTTTAAAGGCTGGAGTATGTCTTTAGGATTGAAAATATGTAGTTCGAACATTGGATTACATGTTTTAAGCAGTTTATGTGTAAATTTTGCACGAGTTAACATTTTGCGTTCGTAGAGGTGCAAATGTGCACAAATTGGGCATTCAACAATCTCATTTACATTTATGAGTTCAAAAAGCTAGAATATGTGATTAGTGTTGTGAATATTTGATTGGAAACATTGGATATCTTGTCTTAAAACCATTTGTGCACAAATCTGCACGAGTTGACATTTCGCGTTCAAACATGCGCAAATGTGCAAAAATTGTGCATTCATTTAAATCAACTAGATTTATGAGTTTTAAATGCTGGAATACGTCTTCGGGATTGAAAATATGTAGCTGGAACATTGGATTACATATATTATAAACAATTTCTCCTTAGATTTTGCGTTCGTTCTTAGAGGCGCAAACGTGCACAAATTGTGCATTCAACAATCTCATTTATATATTCATGAGCTTAAAAAGCTAGAATATATATGATTAGGGTTGGAACATTGGATATCTTGTCTAAAACCATTTGCGCACAAATTTACGCGAGTTCACGTTTTGCGTTCAAGCATACGCAAATGTCCACAAATTGTGCATTGGACAAAATCAACAGCATTAACGAGTTTGAAATGCTGGAATATGTCTTCAGGATTGAAAATATGTAGTTGGAGCATTGGATTACATGTTTTGAACAATTTGCGCATAAATTTTGTACGAGTTAAGGTTTTGCGTTCAAACTGGCGCAAAAGTGCAAAAATTATACATTCAACAATCTCATTTATATTTATGAGTTTAGAAAGCTAAAATATGTGATTGGTGTTGTGAATTTGCGATTGGAACATTGGATATCTTGTCTAAAAGCATTTGCGCACAAATTTGGACGAGTTCACGTGTTGCGTTCAAACAGGTGCAAATGTGCAAAAATTGTGCACTGAACAATCTCATTTATATTTATGAGTTTGAAAAGTGATTAGTGTTACGAATATGCGATTGGAAAATTGGATACCTTGTCTAAAACCATTTGCGCACAAATTTGCATGAGTTCACGTTTCGCGTTCACACAAGCGCAAAAATTGTGCATTCAATTAAATCAACTGGATTTATGAGTTTCAAAGGCTGGAATGCGTCTTTAGGATTGAAAATATGTAGTTGGAATGTTGGATTACATGTTTTAAACAATTTGTGCATAACTTTTCGCACGAGTTGACATTTTGCGTTCAAAAAAGCGCAATGTGCAAGATTGTTCATTCAACAATCTCATTTGTATCTGTGAGATTAAAAAGCTAGAATATGTGATTAGTGCTATTAATATGCGATTGGAACATTGGATGTCTTGTCTAAAACCATTTGCGCACAAATTTGCACGAGTTCACGTTTTTCGTTCAAACATGCGCAAATGTGCACAAGTTGTGCATTCAATTAAATCAACTAGATTTACGAGTTTGAAATGCTGGAATATGTCTTTAGGATTGAAAATATGTGGTTGGAACATTGGATCACATGTTTTAAACAATTCGTGCATAAATTTAGCACGAGTTATCATTTTGCGTCCAAACAGGCGCAAACGTGCACAAATTGTGCATTCCACAATCTCATTTATATTTATGAGTTTGAAGAGCTAGAATTTTGGATTAGTGTTGTGAATATGTAATTGCAACATTGGATGTCTTGTCTAAAACCATTTGCGCACAAATTTGCACGAGTTCACGTTTTGTGTGAAAACAAGTGCAAATGTGCAAAAATTGTGCATTCAATTAAATCAACTAGATTTGCGAGCTTTAAATGCTGGAATATGCCTTTAGGATTGAAAATATATAGTTGGAACATTGGATCACATGTTTTAAACAATCCGTGTATAAACTTTGCACGAGTTAACATTTTGCGTTCAAACAGGCGCAAATGTGCAAAAATTGTGCATTCAACAGTCTCATTTATATTTAAGAGTTTAAAAAGCTAGAATATGTGATTAGTGTTGTGAATATTTGATGGGAACATTGGATATCTCGTCTTAAAACCATTTGCGCACAAATGTGCACGAGTTCACGTTTTGCGTTAAAACATGCGCAAATGTGCAAAATTTGTGCATTCAATTAAATCAACTGCAATTATGAGTTTTAAAGGCTGGAGTATGTCTTTAGGATTGAAAATATGTAGTTCGAACATTGGATTACATGTTTTAAGCAGTTTATGTGTAAATTTTGCACGAGTTAACATTTTGCGTTCGTAGAGGTGCAAATGTGCACAAATTGGGCATTCAACAATCTCATTTACATTTATGAGTTCAAAAAGCTAGAATATGTGATTAGTGTTGTGAATATTTGATTGGAAACATTGGATATCTTGTCTTAAAACCATTTGTGCACAAATCTGCACGAGTTGACATTTCGCGTTCAAACATGCGCAAATGTGCAAAAATTGTGCATTCATTTAAATCAACTAGATTTATGAGTTTTAAATGCTGGAATACGTCTTCGGGATTGAAAATATGTAGCTGGAACATTGGATTACATATATTATAAACAATTTCTCCTTAGATTTTGCGTTCGTTCTTAGAGGCGCAAACGTGCACAAATTGTGCATTCAACAATCTCATTTATATATTCATGAGCTTAAAAAGCTAGAATATATATGATTAGGGTTGGAACATTGGATATCTTGTCTAAAACCATTTGCGCACAAATTTACGCGAGTTCACGTTTTGCGTTCAAGCATACGCAAATGTCCACAAATTGTGCATTGGACAAAATCAACAGCATTAACGAGTTTGAAATGCTGGAATATGTCTTCAGGATTGAAAATATGTAGTTGGAGCATTGGATTACATGTTTTGAACAATTTGCGCATAAATTTTGTACGAGTTAAGGTTTTGCGTTCAAACTGGCGCAAAAGTGCAAAAATTATACATTCAACAATCTCATTTATATTTATGAGTTTAGAAAGCTAAAATATGTGATTGGTGTTGTGAATTTGCGATTGGAACATTGGATATCTTGTCTAAAAGCATTTGCGCACAAATTTGGACGAGTTCACGTGTTGCGTTCAAACAGGTGCAAATGTGCAAAAATTGTGCACTGAACAATCTCATTTATATTTATGAGTTTGAAAAGTGATTAGTGTTACGAATATGCGATTGGAAAATTGGATACCTTGTCTAAAACCATTTGCGCACAAATTTGCATGAGTTCACGTTTCGCGTTCACACAAGCGCAAAAATTGTGCATTCAATTAAATCAACTGGATTTATGAGTTTCAAAGGCTGGAATGCGTCTTTAGGATTGAAAATATGTAGTTGGAATGTTGGATTACATGTTTTAAACAATTTGTGCATAACTTTTCGCACGAGTTGACATTTTGCGTTCAAAAAAGCGCAAATGTGCAAGATTGTTCATTCAACAATCTCATTTGTATCTGTGAGATTAAAAAGCTAGAATATGTGATTAGTGCTATTAATATGCGATTGGAACATTGGATGTCTTGTCTAAAACCATTTGCGCACAAATTTGCACGAGTTCACGTTTTTCGTTCAAACATGCGCAAATGTGCACAAGTTGTGCATTCAATTAAATCAACTAGATTTACGAGTTTGAAATGCTGGAATATGTCTTTAGGATTGAAAATATGTGGTTGGAACATTGGATCACATGTTTTAAACAATTCGTGCATAAATTTAGCACGAGTTATCATTTTGCGTCCAAACAGGCGCAAACGTGCACAAATTGTGCATTCCACAATCTCATTTATATTTATGAGTTTGAAGAGCTAGAATTTTGGATTAGTGTTGTGAATATGTAATTGCAACATTGGATGTCTTGTCTAAAACCATTTGCGCACAAATTTGCACGAGTTCACGTTTTGTGTGAAAACAAGTGCAAATGTGCAAAAATTGTGCATTCAATTAAATCAACTAGATTTGCGAGCTTTAAATGCTGGAATATGCCTTTAGGATTGAAAATATGTAGTTGGAACATTGGATCACATGTTTTAAACAATCCGTGTATAAACTTTGCACGAGTTAACATTTTGCGTTCAAACAGGCGCAAATGTGCAAAAATTGTGCATTCAACAGTCTCATTTATATTTAAGAGTTTAAAAAGCTAGAATATGTGATTAGTGTTGTGAATATTTGATGGGAACATTGGATATCTCGTCTTAAAACCATTTGCGCACAAATGTGCACGAGTTCACGTTTTGCGTTAAAACATGCGCAAATGTGCAAAATTTGTGCATTCAATTAAATCAACTGCAATTATGAGTTTTAAAGGCTGGAGTATGTCTTTAGGATTGAAAATATGTAGTTCGAACATTGGATTACATGTTTTAAGCAGTTTATGTGTAAATTTTGCACGAGTTAACATTTTGCGTTCGTAGAGGTGCAAATGTGCACAAATTGGGCATTCAACAATCTCATTTACATTTATGAGTTCAAAAAGCTAGAATATGTGATTAGTGTTGTGAATATTTGATTGGAAACATTGGATATCTTGTCTTAAAACCATTTGTGCACAAATCTGCACGAGTTGACATTTCGCGTTCAAACATGCGCAAATGTGCAAAAATTGTGCATTCATTTAAATCAACTAGATTTATGAGTTTTAAATGCTGGAATACGTCTTCGGGATTGAAAATATGTAGCTGGAACATTGGATTACATATATTATAAACAATTTCTCCTTAGATTTTGCGTTCGTTCTTAGAGGCGCAAACGTGCACAAATTGTGCATTCAACAATCTCATTTATATATTCATGAGCTTAAAAAGCTAGAATATATATGATTAGGGTTGGAACATTGGATATCTTGTCTAAAACCATTTGCGCACAAATTTACGCGAGTTCACGTTTTGCGTTCAAGCATACGCAAATGTCCACAAATTGTGCATTGGACAAAATCAACAGCATTAACGAGTTTGAAATGCTGGAATATGTCTTCAGGATTGAAAATATGTAGTTGGAACATTGGATTACATGTTTTGAACAATTTGCGCATAAATTTTGTACGAGTTAAGGTTTTGCGTTCAAACTGGCGCAAAAGTGCAAAAATTATACATTCAACAATCTCATTTATATTTATGAGTTTAGAAAGCTAAAATATGTGATTGGTGTTGTGAATTTGCGATTGGAACATTGGATATCTTGTCTAAAAGCATTTGCGCACAAATTTGGACGAGTTCACGTTTTGCGTTCAAACAGGTGCAAATGTGCAAAAATTGTGCACTGAACAATCTCATTTATATTTATGAGTTTGAAAAGTGATTAGTGTTACGAATATGCGATTGGAAAATTGGATACCTTGTCTAAAACCATTTGCGCACAAATTTGCATGAGTTCACGTTTCGCGTTCACACAAGCGCAAAAATTGTGCATTCAATTAAATCAACTGGATTTATGAGTTTCAAAGGCTGGAATGCGTCTTTAGGATTGAAAATATGTAGTTGGAATGTTGGATTACATGTTTTAAACAATTTGTGCATAACTTTTCGCACGAGTTGACATTTTGCGTTCAAAAAAGCGCAAATGTGCAAGATTGTTCATTCAACAATCTCATTTGTATCTGTGAGATTAAAAAGCTAGAATATGTGATTAGTGCTATTAATATGCGATTGGAACATTGGATGTCTTGTCTAAAACCATTTGCGCACAAATTTGCACGAGTTCACGTTTTTCGTTCAAACATG
This sequence comes from Mallotus nudiflorus, assembly GCA_947683625.1. NCBI lineage: Eukaryota > Viridiplantae > Streptophyta > Magnoliopsida > Malpighiales > Euphorbiaceae > Mallotus > Mallotus nudiflorus. Next base: position 74,315 of record CANTUR010001462.1, on the reverse strand, counting down.
CGCAAATGTGCACAAGTTGTGCATTCAATTAAATCAACTAGATTTACGAGTTTGAAATGCTGGAATATGTCTTTAGGATTGAAAATATGTGGTTGGAACATTGGATCACATGTTTTAAACAATTCGTGCATAAATTTAGCACGAGTTATCATTTTGCGTCCAAACAGGCGCAAACGTGCACAAATTGTGCATTCCACAATCTCATTTATATTTATGAGTTTGAAGAGCTAGAATTTTGGATTAGTGTTGTGAATATGTAATTGCAACATTGGATGTCTTGTCTAAAACCATTTGCGCACAAATTTGCACGAGTTCACGTTTTGTGTGAAAACAAGTGCAAATGTGCAAAAATTGTGCATTCAATTAAATCAACTAGATTTGCGAGCTTTAAATGCTGGAATATGCCTTTAGGATTGAAAATATGTAGTTGGAACATTGGATCACATGTTTTAAACAATCCGTGTATAAACTTTGCACGAGTTAACATTTTGCGTTCAAACAGGCGCAAATGTGCAAAAATTGTGCATTCAACAGTCTCATTTATATTTAAGAGTTTAAAAAGCTAGAATATGTGATTAGTGTTGTGAATATTTGATGGGAACATTGGATATCTCGTCTTAAAACCATTTGCGCACAAATGTGCACGAGTTCACGTTTTGCGTTAAAACATGCGCAAATGTGCAAAATTTGTGCATTCAATTAAATCAACTGCAATTATGAGTTTTAAAGGCTGGAGTATGTCTTTAGGATTGAAAATATGTAGTTCGAACATTGGATTACATGTTTTAAGCAGTTTATGTGTAAATTTTGCACGAGTTAACATTTTGCGTTCGTAGAGGTGCAAATGTGCACAAATTGGGCATTCAACAATCTCATTTACATTTATGAGTTCAAAAAGCTAGAATATGTGATTAGTGTTGTGAATATTTGATTGGAAACATTGGATATCTTGTCTTAAAACCATTTGTGCACAAATCTGCACGAGTTGACATTTCGCGTTCAAACATGCGCAAATGTGCAAAAATTGTGCATTCATTTAAATCAACTAGATTTATGAGTTTTAAATGCTGGAATACGTCTTCGGGATTGAAAATATGTAGCTGGAACATTGGATTACATATATTATAAACAATTTCTCCTTAGATTTTGCGTTCGTTCTTAGAGGCGCAAACGTGCACAAATTGTGCATTCAACAATCTCATTTATATATTCATGAGCTTAAAAAGCTAGAATATATATGATTAGGGTTGGAACATTGGATATCTTGTCTAAAACCATTTGCGCACAAATTTACGCGAGTTCACGTTTTGCGTTCAAGCATACGCAAATGTCCACAAATTGTGCATTGGACAAAATCAACAGCATTAACGAGTTTGAAATGCTGGAATATGTCTTCAGGATTGAAAATATGTAGTTGGAACATTGGATTACATGTTTTGAACAATTTGCGCATAAATTTTGTACGAGTTAAGGTTTTGCGTTCAAACTGGCGCAAAAGTGCAAAAATTATACATTCAACAATCTCATTTATATTTATGAGTTTAGAAAGCTAAAATATGTGATTGGTGTTGTGAATTTGCGATTGGAACATTGGATATCTTGTCTAAAAGCATTTGCGCACAAATTTGGACGAGTTCACGTTTTGCATTCAAACAGGTGCAAATGTGCAAAAATTGTGCACTGAACAATCTCATTTATATTTATGAGTTTGAAAAGTGATTAGTGTTACGAATATGCGATTGGAAAATTGGATACCTTGTCTAAAACCATTTGCGCACAAATTTGCATGAGTTCACGTTTCGCGTTCACACAAGCGCAAAAATTGTGCATTCAATTAAATCAACTGGATTTATGAGTTTCAAAGGCTGGAATGCGTCTTTAGGATTGAAAATATGTAGTTGGAATGTTGGATTACATGTTTTAAACAATTTGTGCATAACTTTTCGCACGAGTTGACATTTTGCGTTCAAAAAAGCGCAAATGTGCAAGATTGTTCATTCAACAATCTCATTTGTATCTGTGAGATTAAAAAGCTAGAATATGTGATTAGTGCTATTAATATGCGATTGGAACATTGGATGTCTTGTCTAAAACCATTTGCGCACAAATTTGCACGAGTTCACGTTTTTCGTTCAAACATGCGCAAATGTGCACAAGTTGTGCATTCAATTAAATCAACTAGATTTACGAGTTTGAAATGCTGGAATATGTCTTTAGGATTGAAAATATGTGGTTGGAACATTGGATCACATGTTTTAAACAATTCGTGCATAAATTTAGCACGAGTTATCATTTTGCGTCCAAACAGGCGCAAACGTGCACAAATTGTGCATTCCACAATCTCATTTATATTTATGAGTTTGAAGAGCTAGAATTTTGGATTAGTGTTGTGAATATGTAATTGCAACATTGGATGTCTTGTCTAAAACCATTTGCGCACAAATTTGCACGAGTTCACGTTTTGTGTGAAAACAAGTGCAAATGTGCAAAAATTGTGCATTCAATTAAATCAACTAGATTTGCGAGCTTTAAATGCTGGAATATGCCTTTAGGATTGAAAATATGTAGTTGGAACATTGGATCACATGTTTTAAACAATCCGTGTATAAACTTTGCACGAGTTAACATTTTGCGTTCAAACAGGCGCAAATGTGCAAAAATTGTGCATTCAACAGTCTCATTTATATTTAAGAGTTTAAAAAGCTAGAATATGTGATTAGTGTTGTGAATATTTGATGGGAACATTGGATATCTCGTCTTAAAACCATTTGCGCACAAATGTGCACGAGTTCACGTTTTGCGTTAAAACATGCGCAAATGTGCAAAATTTGTGCATTCAATTAAATCAACTGCAATTATGAGTTTTAAAGGCTGGAGTATGTCTTTAGGATTGAAAATATGTAGTTCGAACATTGGATTACATGTTTTAAGCAGTTTATGTGTAAATTTTGCACGAGTTAACATTTTGCGTTCGTAGAGGTGCAAATGTGCACAAATTGGGCATTCAACAATCTCATTTACATTTATGAGTTCAAAAAGCTAGAATATGTGATTAGTGTTGTGAATATTTGATTGGAAACATTGGATATCTTGTCTTAAAACCATTTGTGCACAAATCTGCACGAGTTGACATTTCGCGTTCAAACATGCGCAAATGTGCAAAAATTGTGCATTCATTTAAATCAACTAGATTTATGAGTTTTAAATGCTGGAATACGTCTTCGGGATTGAAAATATGTAGCTGGAACATTGGATTACATATATTATAAACAATTTCTCCTTAGATTTTGCGTTCGTTCTTAGAGGCGCAAACGTGCACAAATTGTGCATTCAACAATCTCATTTATATATTCATGAGCTTAAAAAGCTAGAATATATATGATTAGGGTTGGAACATTGGATATCTTGTCTAAAACCATTTGCGCACAAATTTACGCGAGTTCACGTTTTGCGTTCAAGCATACGCAAATGTCCACAAATTGTGCATTGGACAAAATCAACAGCATTAACGAGTTTGAAATGCTGGAATATGTCTTCAGGATTGAAAATATGTAGTTGGAACATTGGATTACATGTTTTGAACAATTTGCGCATAAATTTTGTACGAGTTAAGGTTTTGCGTTCAAACTGGCGCAAAAGTGCAAAAATTATACATTCAACAATCTCATTTATATTTATGAGTTTAGAAAGCTAAAATATGTGATTGGTGTTGTGAATTTGCGATTGGAACATTGGATATCTTGTCTAAAAGCATTTGCGCACAAATTTGGACGAGTTCACGTTTTGCATTCAAACAGGTGCAAATGTGCAAAAATTGTGCACTGAACAATCTCATTTATATTTATGAGTTTGAAAAGTGATTAGTGTTACGAATATGCGATTGGAAAATTGGATACCTTGTCTAAAACCATTTGCGCACAAATTTGCATGAGTTCACGTTTCGCGTTCACACAAGCGCAAAAATTGTGCATTCAATTAAATCAACTGGATTTATGAGTTTCAAAGGCTGGAATGCGTCTTTAGGATTGAAAATATGTAGTTGGAATGTTGGATTACATGTTTTAAACAATTTGTGCATAACTTTTCGCACGAGTTGACATTTTGCGTTCAAAAAAGCGCAAATGTGCAAGATTGTTCATTCAACAATCTCATTTGTATCTGTGAGATTAAAAAGCTAGAATATGTGATTAGTGCTATTAATATGCGATTGGAACATTGGATGTCTTGTCTAAAACCATTTGCGCACAAATTTGCACGAGTTCACGTTTTTCGTTCAAACATGCGCAAATGTGCACAAGTTGTGCATTCAATTAAATCAACTAGATTTACGAGTTTGAAATGCTGGAATATGTCTTTAGGATTGAAAATATGTGGTTGGAACATTGGATCACATGTTTTAAACAATTCGTGCATAAATTTAGCACGAGTTATCATTTTGCGTCCAAACAGGCGCAAACGTGCACAAATTGTGCATTCCACAATCTCATTTATATTTATGAGTTTGAAGAGCTAGAATTTTGGATTAGTGTTGTGAATATGTAATTGCAACATTGGATGTCTTGTCTAAAACCATTTGCGCACAAATTTGCACGAGTTCACGTTTTGTGTGAAAACAAGTGCAAATGTGCAAAAATTGTGCATTCAATTAAATCAACTAGATTTGCGAGCTTTAAATGCTGGAATATGCCTTTAGGATTGAAAATATGTAGTTGGAACATTGGATCACATGTTTTAAACAATCCGTGTATAAACTTTGCACGAGTTAACATTTTGCGTTCAAACAGGCGCAAATGTGCAAAAATTGTGCATTCAACAGTCTCATTTATATTTAAGAGTTTAAAAAGCTAGAATATGTGATTAGTGTTGTGAATATTTGATGGGAACATTGGATATCTCGTCTTAAAACCATTTGCGCACAAATGTGCACGAGTTCACGTTTTGCGTTAAAACATGCGCAAATGTGCAAAATTTGTGCATTCAATTAAATCAACTGCAATTATGAGTTTTAAAGGCTGGAGTATGTCTTTAGGATTGAAAATATGTAGTTCGAACATTGGATTACATGTTTTAAGCAGTTTATGTGTAAATTTTGCACGAGTTAACATTTTGCGTTCGTAGAGGTGCAAATGTGCACAAATTGGGCATTCAACAATCTCATTTACATTTATGAGTTCAAAAAGCTAGAATATGTGATTAGTGTTGTGAATATTTGATTGGAAACATTGGATATCTTGTCTTAAAACCATTTGTGCACAAATCTGCACGAGTTGACATTTCGCGTTCAAACATGCGCAAATGTGCAAAAATTGTGCATTCATTTAAATCAACTAGATTTATGAGTTTTAAATGCTGGAATACGTCTTCGGGATTGAAAATATGTAGCTGGAACATTGGATTACATATATTATAAACAATTTCTCCTTAGATTTTGCGTTCGTTCTTAGAGGCGCAAACGTGCACAAATTGTGCATTCAACAATCTCATTTATATATTCATGAGCTTAAAAAGCTAGAATATATATGATTAGGGTTGGAACATTGGATATCTTGTCTAAAACCATTTGCGCACAAATTTACGCGAGTTCACGTTTTGCGTTCAAGCATACGCAAATGTCCACAAATTGTGCATTGGACAAAATCAACAGCATTAACGAGTTTGAAATGCTGGAATATGTCTTCAGGATTGAAAATATGTAGTTGGAACATTGGATTACATGTTTTGAACAATTTGCGCATAAATTTTGTACGAGTTAAGGTTTTGCGTTCAAACTGGCGCAAAAGTGCAAAAATTATACATTCAACAATCTCATTTATATTTATGAGTTTAGAAAGCTAAAATATGTGATTGGTGTTGTGAATTTGCGATTGGAACATTGGATATCTTGTCTAAAAGCATTTGCGCACAAATTTGGACGAGTTCACGTTTTGCGTTCAAACAGGTGCAAATGTGCAAAAATTGTGCACTGAACAATCTCATTTATATTTATGAGTTTGAAAAGTGATTAGTGTTACGAATATGCGATTGGAAAATTGGATACCTTGTCTAAAACCATTTGCGCACAAATTTGCATGAGTTCACGTTTCGCGTTCACACAAGCGCAAAAATTGTGCATTCAATTAAATCAACTGGATTTATGAGTTTCAAAGGCTGGAATGCGTCTTTAGGATTGAAAATATGTAGTTGGAATGTTGGATTACATGTTTTAAACAATTTGTGCATAACTTTTCGCACGAGTTGACATTTTGCGTTCAAAAAAGCGCAAATGTGCAAGATTGTTCATTCAACAATCTCATTTGTATCTGTGAGATTAAAAAGCTAGAATATGTGATTAGTGCTATTAATATGCGATTGGAACATTGGATGTCTTGTCTAAAACCATTTGCGCACAAATTTGCACGAGTTCACGTTTTTCGTTCAAACATGCGCAAATGTGCACAAGTTGTGCATTCAATTAAATCAACTAGATTTACGAGTTTGAAATGCTGGAATATGTCTTTAGGATTGAAAATATGTGGTTGGAACATTGGATCACATGTTTTAAACAATTCGTGCATAAATTTAGCACGAGTTATCATTTTGCGTCCAAACAGGCGCAAACGTGCACAAATTGTGCATTCCACAATCTCATTTATATTTATGAGTTTGAAGAGCTAGAATTTTGGATTAGTGTTGTGAATATGTAATTGCAACATTGGATGTCTTGTCTAAAACCATTTGCGCACAAATTTGCACGAGTTCACGTTTTGTGTGAAAACAAGTGCAAATGTGCAAAAATTGTGCATTCAATTAAATCAACTAGATTTGCGAGCTTTAAATGCTGGAATATGCCTTTAGGATTGAAAATATGTAGTTGGAACATTGGATCACATGTTTTAAACAATCCGTGTATAAACTTTGCACGAGTTAACATTTTGCGTTCAAACAGGCGCAAATGTGCAAAAATTGTGCATTCAACAGTCTCATTTATATTTAAGAGTTTAAAAAGCTAGAATATGTGATTAGTGTTGTGAATATTTGATGGGAACATTGGATATCTCGTCTTAAAACCATTTGCGCACAAATGTGCACGAGTTCACGTTTTGCGTTAAAACATGCGCAAATGTGCAAAATTTGTGCATTCAATTAAATCAACTGCAATTATGAGTTTTAAAGGCTGGAATATGTCTTTAGGATTGAAAATATGTAGTTCAAACATTGGATTACATGTTCTAAGCAGTTTATGTGTAAATTTTGCACGAGTTAACATTTTGCGTTCATAGAGGTGCAAATGTGCACAAATTGCGCATTCAACAATCTCATTTACATTTATGAGTTCAAAAAGCTAGAATATGTGATTAGTGTTGTGAATATTTGATTGGAAACATTGGATATCTTGTCTTAAAACCATTTGTGCACAAATCTGCACGAGTTGACATTTTGCGTTCAAACATGCGCAAATGTGCAAAAATTGTGCATTCATTTAAATCAACTAGATTTATGAGTTTTAAATGCTGGAATACGTCTTCGGGATTGAAAATATGTAGCTGGAACATTGGATTACATATATTATAAACAATTTCTCCTTAGATTTTGCGTTCGTTCTTAGAGGCGCAAACGTGCACAAATTGTGCATTCAACAATCTCATTTATATATTCATGAGCTTAAAAAGCTAGAATATATATGATTAGGGTTGGAACATTGGATATCTTGTCTAAAACCATTTGCGCACAAATTTACGCGAGTTCACGTTTTGCGTTCAAGCATACGCAAATGTCCACAAATTGTGCATTGGACAAAATCAACAGCATTAACGAGTTTGAAATGCTGGAATATGTCTTCAGGATTGAAAATATGTAGTTGGAACATTGGATTACATGTTTTGAACAATTTGCGCATAAATTTTGTACGAGTTAAGGTTTTGCGTTCAAACTGGCGCAAAAGTGCAAAAATTATACATTCAACAATCTCATTTATATTTATGAGTTTAGAAAGCTAAAATATGTGATTGGTGTTGTGAATTTGCGATTGGAACATTGGATATCTTGTCTAAAAGCATTTGCGCACAAATTTGGACGAGTTCACGTTTTGCGTTCAAACAGGTGCAAATGTGCAAAAATTGTGCACTGAACAATCTCATTTATATTTATGAGTTTGAAAAGTGATTAGTGTTACGAATATGCGATTGGAAAATTGGATACCTTGTCTAAAACCATTTGCGCACAAATTTGCATGAGTTCACGTTTCGCGTTCACACAAGCGCAAAAATTGTGCATTCAATTAAATCAACTGGATTTATGAGTTTCAAAGGCTGGAATGCGTCTTTAGGATTGAAAATATGTAGTTGGAATGTTGGATTACATGTTTTAAACAATTTGTGCATAACTTTTCGCACGAGTTGACATTTTGCGTTCAAAAAAGCGCAAATGTGCAAGATTGTTCATTCAACAATCTCATTTGTATCTGTGAGATTAAAAAGCTAGAATATGTGATTAGTGATGATGGGAATTGTAGGTTTCATCAATTAACTCCCCAATAGCAAGAATACTATGATAAGTTGAATTAGAAGAAAACCAGAAATTACCAATTTAATCCACAAATTTGGATCGTTCAAAGATTGAAGTAAGAAGATAGATGCTACTTAACCCCTTTACCAACAAGGATAAAGATACTAAGATAGACTTTGAATTTCCTCTTATGCCACAAACAAGAAAGTTTGATAAATAAAAAGAAAACAAAGATTTAGATTTTGACACCACAAGCTAGAATAAAGCTTGATAAGTCACAAAGTTTATGCAAGAAATTAAAGACAAAATTCCTCACAATAAAACTCAAACAAAGTTATAATTCATATATCAAATTCATTCATGCTACAAAAGAAAGAAAAGGACTTGTTTATATAGAGTACAAGTCCATGCTCACACTACTAAAATAGACTCACACACATAGGATTACTTTTACTCTTAAATGGCCTTAATAACCATTACCCACATTAATAGCCATTACTTGGTATTGATTACCCCATTAACTTTAGTAACCACTACCCATAATAATAGCCATTACTTGGTATTAATTACCCTATTAACTTGTATATGGTGGCTACATGTAACCCTAATTGTTATTAACACAAAAACAAGTTAAATATTATTCCTTGGGCCTCCATGGATGCCTTATTGGGCTGAAATTCATGGGCTTTCCAAATGTCCTTAATTAAACCCAATATGGCTTCTTGAAGCTTCTTGGATTTGGACCTTGTGATTGGGCCTTCTTGTACTATTAATGGATCTTGGATCTCTTTAGGCTTTGAACTTGGATTCACATCATTCCCCCTTTCTTCAAAAGGATTTGTCCTCAAATGAGCTCCATCATCTTTATCACCTAAATCAAACAAAGACAAGTCACTAACATTAAATGTAGCACTAACATTGCCATACTCACTTGGAAGTTCTAGCTTGTAGGCATTGTTGTTGATGCGTTGAAGCACTTTAAAAGGACCATCTCCTCTTGGCATAAGCTTTGATTTCCTTTGGTTAGGAAATCTTTCCTTCCTCAAGTGCACCCACACCCAATCTCCGGGCTCAAAAATGACTTGCTTCCTCCCCTTGTTGTGTTGCTTTTCATATTGGAGTGTCTTCTTCTCAATGTTTGCACGCACCCTCTCATGCAAAGTCTTGATGAACTCAGCTTTTTGTTTCCCCTCTAGATTAGCTTTGTCCAATGGCAATGGTAGCAAATCTAATGGAGTCATTGGGTTGAATCCATACACAACTTCAAATGGTGAGCAATTTGTTGAACCATGCACACTCCTATTGTAAGCAAATTCCACATGTGGCAAACATTCTTCCCAATTCTTCAGATTTCTTTGGATGACAGCCCTCAAAAGTGTTGAAAGTGTCCTATTTACCACCTCCGTTTGTCCATCCGTTTGTGGATGACAAGTTGTAGAATACAAAAGCTTTGTCCCCATCTTTCCCCAAAGAGTCTTCCAAAAGTGACTTAGGAATTTGACATCCCTATCACTCACAATGGTCCTTGGCACTCCATGTAGCCTAACAATCTCCTTGAAGAATAGATTGGCAATATGGGTTGCATCATCCGTCTTGTGACATGGAATGAAATGTGCCATTTTGCTAAACCTGTCCACAACAACAAAAATGGAATCTCTCCCTCCCTTGGACCTAGGTAATCCTAAAACAAAATCCATAGAAATGTCTACCCAAGGTTCATTTGGTATGGTAAGAGGTGTATACAAACCATGAGGCATTGCTTTGGATTTGGCTTGTTTGCAAGTAATGCATTTCTCACAAATTCTCTTAACATCCCTTTTCATGTGTGGCCAAAAGAAATGGTCACCCAACACATCCAAAGTTTTCTTAATCCCAAAATGCCCCATTAAACCTCCGCTATGTGCCTCTCTCACAAGTAACTCTCTTAAAGAACTTTGTGGCACACACAATTTGTTTTCCCGAAAAAGAAAACCATCAAACTTATAGAACTTATCAAGACCCCCTTTCTCACATGCCCCATAAACATTAGAAAAATCAGGATCATTAGAATAAAGATCTTTGATGTATTCAAATCCTAATAATTTTGCATCAAGTTTAGAGATCAAGGCATACCTTCTTGACAATGCATCAGCCACCACATTTTCTTTCCCTTGCTTGTACTTAATGATGTACGGAAAGGATTCAATGAATTCCACCCATTTTGCATGTCTCTTGTTGAGCTTTCCTTGTCCTTTGAGATACTTCAAGGACTCATGGTCAGTGTGAATTATGAATTCTTTGTAACCAAGGTAATGCTGCCATGTCCTTAGAACCCTCACCAATGCATAGAACTCCTTGTCATATGTAGGGTAGTTTAGACTTGCTCCACTTAGCTTTTCGCTAAAGAATGCTATAGGCTTGCCTTCTTGCATCAAAACTCCTCCAATACCTATGCCACTTGCATCGCACTCAATCTCAAAAGGTTTAGTAAAATTTGGCAAAGATAACAAGGGTGCAGAACTTAATTTGTCTTTTAGCAAGTTAAAAGCCTCATCTTGTTCAATTCCCCACTTAAAACCAACATTCTTTTTGATGCATTCAGTTAAAGGTGCAGCTATGGTAGAAAATTTTTTAATGAACCTTCTATAAAAGCTAGCTAAACCATGAAAGCTTCTTGCATCACTTACACTTGTGGGTGTTGGCCATTCTCTAATTACTTTTACCTTTTCTTGATCAACATGAATGCCCTTGTCATTGACAATATATCCAAGAAAAGTAATTTCATTAGTGCAAAAACAGCATTTCTTTAGATTAGCATACAACTTCTCTTCTCTAAGCACATCAAAAACACAAGTCAAATGTTGTACATGCTCATCTAAATTTTTGCTATAAACCAAGATATCATCAAAATAGACAACAACAAATTTGCCTATGAATGCTCTTAAAACATGATTCATCAATCTCATGAAAGTGCTTGGTGCATTAGTTAAACCAAAAGGCATTACTAACCACTCATATAAACCATGTTTAGTTTTAAAAGTTGTTTTCCATTCATCACCTTCTCTCATTCTAATTTGATGATAACCAGATTTCAAATCAATTTTTGAAAACAAATATGAACCATGCAATTCATCCAACATGTCATCTAGCCTAGGAATGGGATGTCTATACTTCATCGTGATTTTGTTGATGGCACGACAATCAACACACATCCTCCAAGTTCCATCTTTCTTAGGCACTAACAAGACGGGTACGGCACATGGACTCATGCTTTCACGAACATAACCCTTCTCCATAAGCTCTCTCACTTGCTTTTGGATTTCCTTGGTCTCCTTCGGATTACATCTATATGCTGGTCTATTTGGAATGCTTGCTCCAGGTATGAAATCAATTTGGTGCTCAATGCCTCTTTTAGGTGGCAAACCATTTAGAATTTCTTCTGGAAATAAATCTTCATAAACCTGCAAAAGATCAACAACAACACTAGGCAAACCATTGGTTATTTCGTTAGAAATATGCAAAATGTCCTTGTACATAAGTACAAGCATGTGTTGCCTCAAAAGCATAGCTTCCTTCACATCACTCATTTTTGCATAAACACTCATTTTTCTTTCATTTGAACCTTCCTTGTTTTCTCTCACCATGTGTTTCCCATTTTGGTCAAGAGAATTGGAATTTTTAGGTTCACTCATCTCACCTTTTTCTTTACTCTCAAAGGTTTCCCTTCCCAAAGAATTTCCCAATGAAGAACCCATTTCTTCATATTGTTGCTTGATGCGCATTTGGTCTTCAAAAATCTGTTTTGGAGTTAATGGTCCAAGGTTAAACCTTTTTCCATCCATAGTCAAAGTATACATATTTTTGAATCCATCATGATTAGCCCTTCTATCATATTGCCAAGGTCTCCCCAACAACATATGTCCGGCCAACATTGGTAACACATCACACAACACCTCATCCTTATATCTACCAATTTGAAAAGAAATTAGAACTTGCTTATTTACCTTTACAACTCCACTTTCATTAAGCCATTGCAACTTGTATGGTCTTGGGTGCTTGGTAGTAGGCAACTTCAATTTCTCCACTAGCAAAGTGCTTGCTACATTAGTACAACTTCCACTATCCACAATCATGTTGCACAACTTATTAGAAATCAAACAATGAGTATGAAACAAATTTTCCCTTTGCTCCCTATGGACATCATGTTTATTTTGCAAACTCAATGTTCTTTGAACAACAAGATTATCTCCCCTAGCACATTCAACATCACTACAATCTTCTAAAGAAGGCATATCATCATCACTATCCCCCTCACTCTCCGATTCAATATCACCATCCCTTAGAATCATAGCTTTCTTATTTGGACATTCCCTAGCAATGTGCCCATGACCCAAACACTTAAAACATTTTATTCCCCTAGTTTGGGCTGGTTGATTCTCACCCTTTCCCTTATTACCCAAGTCAATTTTTGGTTTATTTTCTTCCACTTTTGACTTGTTAAAAGGTTTATCATCCTTTTTCCCCCAAGAAGTTTTCCAAGAAGAAGAACCCACATTTGGTTTAGAATCATACCTCTTTCCTTTCAATTGCCTTTCCACTTTCATGGCCAAATTCACCATATCTTCAATCTCCACATAATGTTGTAAATCAACAACATCAGCAATGTTTTTGTTTAGCCCTCTCAAGAACCTTGCCATGGTAGCTTCACGATCTTCTACCACATTTGCTCTAATCATAGCCTTCTCCATTTCTTTGTGATACTCCTCCACACTCATGGATCCTTGAATTAGAGTTTGTAACCTTTGATGAAGCTCTCTATAGTAGTGGCTTGGAACAAACCTCTTTCTCATGATTTGCTTCATTTCCCTCCAAGACTCCACGGGTCTTTCTTCATATCTACGTCTTTCCTTGCAAAATTGATCCCACCAAACAATTGCATAATCACTAAACTCAACAGCGGCAAGTTTTACCTTTTTCTCCTCCGAATAATTGTGACATTCGAAGATGAGTTCCACTTTCCTCTCCCATTCAAGGTACACATCTGGATCATTTCTTCCTTGGAATGAAGGAATCTTCATTTTGATGCTTCCAAGGTTGCGATCAACATCATCTTTAGGACGTCCTCTCCTAGCTTGTCTCCTAGGATTGATTTGTTGTCCCACCAAGGTGACTTGATCATCATCCAATTCATCCTCTCCTTCATAGTCTTCTTGGTCAATTGGTGGACGTCTCCTTTGTTTAGGCTCTCCTTGTAATTGGTTAAGGATGCCATCATGCCTCTCCAATTTCTCATTGACTCCCGCCATCATGTTAAACATTCTTTCGAATTGTTGTTGCATAGCTTGAATCACATGATCATTTGTAGAAGAAGAACTTGTGTCTTTTGACATGATTGTAAAACCTAAAATTTTAACAAAAGAAAATAGAAAAAAAGACAATCTCACAACACTCCCTCACGTGTTTCACTCAAAATTGATGTATACCACTCATGCTTACACTCAATTTTGGCTTTTTCTCTAATGATCTCACACTCTTGCCTTTTACCTCTCAAATTTGCCTTTTGATTTCTTAGATTAACTAAGTTTCTCAATCAAACAAAATTCAAGAATGTAGTAATCAATGATAAAAAATAAGGTAGGCTAACAAGAAAATAATAAGGTAGGCTTAAAGAAAAGAACAATTTGTAACAAATAGGCTAATAGAAATGAAAAACAAAGATAGATAATCAAAGAACACAAAGAGACAGAATTATAAAGATAGATCTCAATGGAATATGAAGAGTCAATTTTTTTTTTTAATGTAAACTGAGATATAACATAGGAATATCAAAGATAACATATACTTTTTTTTTTATGGACGAATTTTTTTTTTTTTTTTTTTTATGGACGAAATTTTTTTTTTTTTTTGATATCTGCAAACAAAATCTTGAGATAAGAAGAATAAAGATAAAAAAAAATAACAAGAATAATAGATAGCAAGAAAGGTGCAAAATATAAGATGAACACAAGATATTGAGAACTAAAAGATAGTTTTGGATACGCAAACCTCAATCTTGAGCCAATGCTCTGATACCACTTATGATGGGAATTGTAGGTTTCATCAATTAACTCCCCAATAGCAAGAATACTATGATAAGTTGAATTAGAAGAAAACCAGAAATTACCAATTTAATCCACAAATTTGGATCGTTCAAAGATTGAAGTAAGAAGATAGATGCTACTTAACCCCTTTACCAACAAGGATAAAGATACTAAGATAGACTTTGAATTTCCTCTTATGCCACAAACAAGAAAGTTTGATAAATAAAAAGAAAACAAAGATTTAGATTTTGACACCACAAGCTAGAATAAAGCTTGATAAGTCACAAAGTTTATGCAAGAAATTAAAGACAAAATTCCTCACAATAAAACTCAAACAAAGTTATAATTCATATATCAAATTCATTCATGCTACAAAAGAAAGAAAAGGACTTGTTTATATAGAGTACAAGTCCATGCTCACACTACTAAAATAGACTCACACACATAGGATTACTTTTACTCTTAAATGGCCTTAATAACCATTACCCACATTAATAGCCATTACTTGGTATTGATTACCCCATTAACTTTAGTAACCACTACCCATAATAATAGCCATTACTTGGTATTAATTACCCTATTAACTTGTATATGGTGGCTACATGTAACCCTAATTGTTATTAACACAAAAACAAATTAAATATTATTCCTTGGGCCTCCATGGATGCCTTATTGGGCTGAAATTCGTGGGCTTTCCAAATGTCCTTAATTAAACCCAATATGGCTTCTTGAAGCTTCTTGGATTTGGACCTTGTGATTGGGCCTTCTTGTACTATTAATGGATCTTGGATCTCTTTAGGCTTTGAACTTGGATTCACATCAAGTGATATTAATATGCGATTGGAACATTGGATGTCTTGTCTAAAACCATTTGCGCACAAATTTGCACGAGTTCACGTTTTTCGTTCAAACATGCGCAAATGTGCACAAGTTGTGCATTCAATTAAATCAACTAGATTTACGAGTTTGAAATGCTGGAATATGTCTTTAGGATTGAAAATATGTGGTTGGAACATTGGATCACATGTTTTAAACAATTCGTGCATAAATTTAGCACGAGTTATCATTTTGCGTCCAAACAGGCGCAAATGTGCACAAATTGTGCATTCCACAATCTCATTTATATTTATGAGTTTGAAGAGCTAGAATTTTGGATTAGTGTTGTGAATATGTAATTGCAACATTGGATGTCTTGTCTAAAACCATTTGCGCACAAATTTGCACGAGTTCACGTTTTGTGTGAAAACAAGTGCAAATGTGCAAAAATTGTGCATTCAATTAAATCAACTAGATTTGCGAGCTTTAAATGCTGGAATATGCCTTTAGGATTGAAAATATGTAGTTGGAACATTGGATCACATGTTTTAAACAATCCGTGTATAAACTTTGCACGAGTTAACATTTTGCGTTCAAACAGGCGCAAATGTGCAAAAATTGTGCATTCAACAGTCTCATTTATATTTAAGAGTTTAAAAAGCTAGAATATGTGATTAGTGTTGTGAATATTTGATGGGAACATTGGATATCTCGTCTTAAAACCATTTGCGCACAAATGTGCACGAGTTCACGTTTTGCGTGGCAAATGTGCAAAATTTGTGCATTCAATTAAATCAACTGCAATTATGAGTTTTAAAGGCTGGAATATGTCTTTAGGATTGAAAATATGTAGTTCAAACATTGGATTACATGTTCTAAGCAGTTTATGTGTAAATTTTGCACGAGTTAACATTTTGCGTTCATAGAGGTGCAAATGTGCACAAATTGCGCATTCAACAATCTCATTTACATTTATGAGTTCAAAAAGCTAGAATATGTGATTAGTGTTGTGAATATTTGATTGGAAACATTGGATATCTTGTCTTAAAACCATTTGTGCACAAATCTGCACGAGTTGACATTTTGCGTTCAAACATGCGCAAATGTGCAAAAATTGTGCATTCATTTAAATCAACTAGATTTATGAGTTTTAAATGCTGGAATACGTCTTCGGGATTGAAAATATGTAGCTGGAACATTGGATTACATATATTATAAACAATTTCTCCTTAGATTTTGCGTTCGTTCTTAGAGGCGCAAACGTGCACAAATTGTGCATTCAACAATCTCATTTATATATTCATGAGCTTAAAAAGCTAGAATATATATGATTAGGGTTGGAACATTGGATATCTTGTCTAAAACCATTTGCGCACAAATTTACGCGAGTTCACGTTTTGCGTTCAAGCATACGCAAATGTCCACAAATTGTGCATTGGACAAAATCAACAGCATTAACGAGTTTGAAATGCTGGAATATGTCTTCAGGATTGAAAATATGTAGTTGGAACATTGGATTACATGTTTTGAACAATTTGCGCATAAATTTTGTACGAGTTAAGGTTTTGCGTTCAAACTGGCGCAAAAGTGCAAAAATTATACATTCAACAATCTCATTTATATTTATGAGTTTAGAAAGCTAAAATATGTGATTGGTGTTGTGAATTTGCGATTGGAACATTGGATATCTTGTCTAAAAGCATTTGCGCACAAATTTGGACGAGTTCACGTTTTGCGTTCAAACAGGTGCAAATGTGCAAAAATTGTGCACCGAACAATCTCATTTATATTTATGAGTTTGAAAAGTGATTAGTGTTACGAATATGCGATTGGAAAATTGGATACCTTGTCTAAAACCATTTGCGCACAAATTTGCATGAGTTCACGTTTCGCGTTCACACAAGCGCAAAAATTGTGCATTCAATTAAATCAACTGGATTTATGAGTTTCAAAGGCTGGAATGCGTCTTTAGGATTGAAAATATGTAGTTGGAATGTTGGATTACATGTTTTAAACAATTTGTGCATAACTTTTCGCACGAGTTGACATTTTGCGTTCAAAAAAGCGCAAATGTGCAAGATTGTTCATTCAACAATCTCATTTGTATCTGTGAGATTAAAAAGCTAGAATATGTGATTAGTGCTATTAATATGCGATTGGAACATTGGATGTCTTGTCTAAAACCATTTGCGCACAAATTTGCACGAGTTCACGTTTTTCGTTCAAACATGCGCAAATGTGCACAAGTTGTGCATTCAATTAAATCAACTAGATTTACGAGTTTGAAATGCTGGAATATGTCTTTAGGATTGAAAATATGTGGTTGGAACATTGGATCACATGTTTTAAACAATTCGTGCATAAATTTAGCACGAGTTATCATTTTGCGTCCAAACAGGCGCAAACGTGCACAAATTGTGCATTCCACAATCTCATTTATATTTATGAGTTTGAAGAGCTAGAATTTTGGATTAGTGTTGTGAATATGTAATTGCAACATTGGATGTCTTGTCTAAAACCATTTGCGCACAAATTTGCACGAGTTCACGTTTTGTGTGAAAACAAGTGCAAATGTGCAAAAATTGTGCATTCAATTAAATCAACTAGATTTGCGAGCTTTAAATGCTGGAATATGCCTTTAGGATTGAAAATATGTAGTTGGAACATTGGATCACATGTTTTAAACAATCCGTGTATAAACTTTGCACGAGTTAACATTTTGCGTTCAAACAGGCGCATGATGGGCATTGTAGGTTTCATCAATTAACTCCCCAATAGCAAGAATACTATGATAAGTTGAATTAGAAGAAAACCAGAAATTACCAATTTAATCCACAAATTTGGATCGTTCAAAGATTGAAGTAAGAAGATAGATGCTACTTAACCCCTTTACCAACAAGGATAAAGATACTAAGATAGACTTTGAATTTCCTCTTATGCCACAAACAAGAAAGTTTGATAAATAAAAAGAAAACAAAGATTTAGATTTTGACACCACAAGCTAGAATAAAGCTTGATAAGTCACAAAGTTTATGCAAGAAATTAAAGACAAAATTCCTCACAATAAAACTCAAACAAAGTTATAATTCATATATCAAATTCATTCATTCATGCTACAAAAGAAAGCAAAGGACTTGTTTATATAGAGTACAAGTCCATGCTCACACTACTAAAATAGACTCACACACATAGGATTACTTTGACTCTTAAATGGCCTTAATAGCCATTACCCACATTAATAGCCATTACTTGGTATTGATTACCCCATTAACTTTAGTAACCACTACCCATAATAATAGCCATTACTTGGTATTAATTACCCTATTAACTTGTATATGGTGGCTACATGTAACCCTAATTGTTATTAACACAAAAACAAGTTAAATATTATTCCTTGGGCCTCCATGGATGCCTTATTAGGCTGAAATTCTTGGGCTTTCCAAATGTCCTTAATTAAACCCAATATGGCTTCTTGAAGCTTCTTGGACTTGGACCTTGTGATTGGGCCTTCTTGTACCATTAATGGATCTTGGATCTCTTTAGGCTTTGAACTTGGATTCACATCATTCCCCCTTTCTTCAAAAGGATTTGTCCTCAAATCAGCTCCATCATCTTTATCACCTAAATCAAACAAAGACAAGTCACTAACATTAAATGTAGCACTAACATTGCCATACTCACTTGGAAGTTCTAGCTTGTAGGCATTGTTGTTGATGCGTTGAAGCACTTTAAAAGGACCATCTCCTCTTGGCATAAGCTTTGATTTCCTTTGGTTAGGAAATCTTTCCTTCCTCAAGTGCACCCACACCCAATCTCCGGGCTCAAAAATGACTTGCTTCCTCCCCTTGTTGTGTTGCTTTTCATATTGGAGTGTCTTCTTCTCAATGTTTGCATGCACCCTCTCATGCAAAGTCTTGATGAACTCAGCTTTTTGTTTCCCCTCTAGATTAGCTTTTTCCAATGGCAATGGTAGTAAATCTAATGGAGTCATTGGGTTGAATCCATACACAACTTCAAATGGTGAGCAATTTGTTGAACCATGCACACTCCTATTGTAAGCAAATTCCACATGTGGCAAACATTCTTCCCAATTCTTCAGATTTCTTTGGATGACAGCCCTCAAAAGTGTTGAAAGTGTCCTATTGACCACCTCCGTTTGTCCATCCGTTTGTGGATGACAAGTTGTAGAATACAAAAGCTTTGTCCCCATCTTTCCCCAAAGAGTCTTCCAAAAGTGACTTAGGAATTTGACATCCCTATCACTCACAATGGTCCTTGGCACTCCATGTAGCCTAACAATCTCCTTGAAGAATAGATTGGCAATATGGGTTGCATCATCCGTCTTGTGACATGGAATGAAATGTGCCATTTTGCTAAACCTGTCCACAACAACAAAAATGGAATCTCTCCCTCCCTTGGACCTAGGTAATCCTAAAACAAAATCCATAGAAATGTCTACCCAAGGTTCATTTGGTATGGTAAGAGGTGTATACAAACCATGAGGCATTGCTTTGGATTTGGCTTGTTTGCAAGTAATGCATTTCTCACAAATTCTCTTAACATCCCTTTTCATGTGTGGCCAAAAGAAATGGTCACCCAACACATCCAAAGTTTTCTTAATCCCAAAATGCCCCATTAAACCTCCGCTATGTGCCTCTCTCACAAGTAATTCTCTTAAAGAACTTTGTGGCACACACAATTTGTTTTCCCGAAAAAGAAAACCATCAAACTTATAGAATTTATCAAAACCCCCTTTCTCACATGCCCCATAAACATTAGCAAAATCAGGATCATTAGAATAAAGATCTTTGATGTATTCAAATCCTAATAATTTTGCATCAAGTTTAGAGATCAAGGCATACCTTCTTGATAATGCATCGGCCACCACATTTTCTTTCCCTTGTTTGTACTTAATGATGTACGGAAAGGATTCAATGAATTCCACCCATTTTGCATGTCTCTTGTTGAGCTTTCCTTGTCCTTTGAGATACTTCAAGGACTCATGATCAGTGTGAATTATGAATTCTTTGTAACCAAGGTAATGCTACCATGTCCTTAGAACCCTCACCAATGCATAGAACTCCTTGTCATATGTAGGGTAGTTTAGACTTGCTCCACTTAGCTTTTCGTAAAGAATGCTATGGGCTTGCCTTCTTGCATCAAAACTCTCCAATACCTATGCCACTTGCATCGCACTCAATCTCAAAAGGTTTAGTAAAATTTGGCAAAGATAACAAAGGTGCAGAACTTAATTTGTCTTTTAGCAAGTTAAAAGCCTCATCTTGTTCAATTCCCCACTTAAAACCAACATTCTTTTTGATGCATTCAGTTAAAGGTGCAGCTATAGTAGAAAATTTTTTAATGAACCTTCTATAAAAGCTAGCTAAACCATGAAAGCTTCTTGCATCACTTACACTTGTGGGTGTTGGCCATTCTCTAATTACTTTTACCTTTTCTTGATCAACATGAATGCCCTTGTCATTGACTATATATCCAAGAAAAGTAATTTCATTAGTGCAAAAACAACATTTCTTTAGATTAGCATACAACTTCTCTTCTCTAAGCACATCAAAAACACAAGTCAAATGTTGTACATGCTCATCTAAATTTTTGCTATAAACCAAGATATCATCAAAATAGACAACAACAAATTTGCCTATGAATGCTCTTAAAACATGATTCATCAATCTCATGAAAGTGCTTGGTGCATTAGTTAAACCAAAAGGCATTACTAACCACTCATATAAACCATGTTTAGTTTTAAAAGCTGTTTTCCATTCATCACCTTCTCTCATTCTAATTTGATGATAACCAGATTTCAAATCAATTTTTGAAAACAAATATGAACCATGCAATTCATCCAACATGTCATCTAGCCTAGGAATGGGATGTCTATACTTTACCGTGATTTTGTTGATGGCACGACAATCAACACACATCCTCCAAGTTCCATCTTTCTTAGGCACTAACAAGACAGGTACGGCACATGGACTCATGCTTTCACGAACATAACCCTTCTCCATAAGCTCACTCACTTGCTTTTGGATTTCCTTGGTCTCCTCCAGATTACATCTATATGCTGGTCTATTTGGAATGCTTGCTCCAGGTATGAAATCAATTTGGTGCTCAATGCCTCTTTTAGGTGGCAAACCATTTGGAATTTCTTCTGGAAATAAATCTTCATAAACCTGCAAAAGATCAACAACAACACTAGGCAAACCATTGGTTATTTCGTTAGAAATATGCAAAATGTCCTTGTACATAAGTACAAGCATGTGTTGCCTCAAAAGCATAGCTTCCTTCACATCACTCATTTTTGCATAAACACTCATTTTTCTTTCATTTGAACCTTCCTTGTTTTCTCTCACCATGTGTTTCCCATTTTGGTCAAGAGAATTGGAATTTTTAGGTTCACTCATCTCACCTTTTTCTTTACTCTCAAATGTTTCCCTTCCCAAAGAATTTCCCAATAAAGAACCCATTTCTTCATATTGTTGCTTGATGCGCATTTGGTCTTCAAAAATCTGTTTTGGAGTTAATGGTCCAAGGTTAAACCTTTTTCCATCCATAGTCAAAGTATACATATTTTTGAATCCATCATGATTAGCCCTTCTATCATATTGCCAAGGTCTCCCCAACAACATATGTCCGGCCAACATTGGTAACACATCACACAACACCTCATCCTTATATCTACCAATTTGAAAAGAAACTAGAACTTGCTTATTTACCTTTACAACTCCACTTTCATTAAGCCATTGCAACTTGTATGGTCTTGGGTGCTTGGTAGTAGGCAACTTCAATTTCTCCATTAGCAAAGTGCTTGCTACATTAGTACAACTTCCACTATCCACAATCATGTTGCACAACTTGTTAGAAATCAAACAATGAGTATGAAACAAATTTTCCCTTTCCTCCCTATGGACATCATGTTTATTTTGCAAACTCAATGTTCTTTGAACAACAAGATTATCTCCCCTAGCACATTCAACATCACTACAATCTTCTAAAGAAGGCATATCATCATCACTATCCCCCTCACTCTCTGATTCAATATCACCATCCCTTAGAATCATAGCTTTCTTATTTGGACATTCCCTAGCAATGTGTCCATGACCCAAACACTTAAAACATTTTATTCCCCTAGTTTGGGCTGGTTGATTCTCACCCTTTCCCTTATTACCCAAGTCAATTTTAGGTTTATTTTCTTCCACTTTTGACTTGTTAAAAGGTTTATCATCCTTTTTCCCCCAAGAAGTTTTCCAAGAAGAAGAAGAACCCACATTTGGTTTAGAATCATACCTCTTTCCTTTCAATTGCCTTTCCACTTTCATGGCCAAATTCACCATATCTTCAATCTCCACATAATGTTGCAAATCAACAACATCAGCAATGTTTTTGTTTAGCCCTCTCAAAAACCTTGCCATGGTAGCTTCACGATCTTCTACCACATTTGCTCTAATCATAGCCTTCTCCATTTCTTTGTGATACTCCTCAACACTCATGGATCCCTGATTTAGAGTTTGTAACCTTTGATGAAGCTCTCTATAGTAATGGCTTGGAACAAACCTCTTTCTCATGATTTGCTTCATTTCCCTCCAAGACTCCACGGGTCTTTCTCCATATCTACGTCTTTCCTTGCAAAATTGATCCCACCAAACAATTGCATAATCACTAAACTCAACAGTGGCAAGTTTTACCTTTTTCTCCTCCGAATAATTGTGACATTCGAAGATGAGTTCCACTTTCCTCTCCCATTCAAGGTACACATCTGGATCATTTCTTCCTTGGAATGAAGGAATCTTCATTTTGATGCTTCCAAGGTTGCGATCAACATCATCTTTAGGACGTCCTCTCCTAGCTTGTCTCCTAGGATTGATTTGTTGTCCCACCAAGGTGACTTGATCATCATCCAATTCATCCTCTCCTTCATAGTCCTCTTGGTCAATTGGTGGACGTCTCCTTTCTTTAGGCTCTCCTTGTAATTGGTTAAGGATGCCATCATGCCTCTCCAATTTCTCATTGACTCCCGCCATCATGTTAAACATTCTTTCGAATTGTTGTTGCATAGCTTGAATCACATGATCATTTATAGAAGAGGAACTTGTGTCTTTTGACATGATTGTAAAACCTAAAATTTTAACAAAAGAAAATAGAAAGAAACAATCTCACAACACTCCCTCGCGTGTTTCACTCAAAATTGATGTATACCACTCGTGTTTACACTCAATTTTGGCTTTTTCTCTAATGATCTCACACTCTTGCCTTTTACCTCTCAAATTTGCCTTTTGATTTCTTAGATTAACTAAGTTTCTCAATCAAACAAAATTCAAGAATGTAGTAATCAATGATAAAAAATAAGGTAGGCTAACAAGAAAATAATAAGGTAGGCTTAAAGAAAAGAACAATTTGTAACAAATAGGCTAATAGAAATGAAAAACAACGATAGATTATCAAAGAACACAAAGAGACTGAATTATAAAGATAGATCTCAATGGAATATGAAGAGTCAATTTTTTTTTAATGTAAACTGAGATCTAACATAGGAATATCAAAGATAACATATACTTTTTTTTTTATGGATGAATTTTTTTTTTTTTTTTTATGGACGAAATTTTTTTTTTTTTTGATATCTGCAAACAAAATCTTGAGATAAGAAGAATAAAGATAAAAAAAATAAAAAGAATAATAGATAGCAAGAAAGGTGCAAAATATAAGATGAACACACGATATTGAGAACTAAAAGATAGTTTTGGATACGCAAACCTCAATCTTGAGCCAATGCTCTGATACCACTTATGATGGGCATTGTAGGTTTCATCAATTAACTCCCCAATAGCAAGAATACTATGATAAGTTGAATTAGAAGAAAACCAGAAATTACCAATTTAATCCACAAATTTGGATCGTTCAAAGATTGAAGTAAGAAGATAGATGCTACTTAACCCCTTTACCAACAAGGATAAAGATACTAAGATAGACTTTGAATTTCCTCTTATGCCACAAACAAGAAAGTTTGATAAATAAAAAGAAAACAAAGATTTAGATTTTGACACCACAAGCTAGAATAAAGCTTGATAAGTCACAAAGTTTATGCAAGAAATTAAAGACAAAATTCCTCACAATAAAACTCAAACAAAGTTATAATTCATATATCAAATTCATTCATTCATGCTACAAAAGAAAGAAAAGGACTTGTTTATATAGAGTACAAGTCCATGCTCACACTACTAAAATAGACTCACACACATAGGATTACTTTGACTCTTAAATGGCCTTAATAGCCATTACCCACATTAATAGCCATTACTTGGTATTGATTACCCCATTAACTTTAGTAACCACTACCCATAATAATAGCCATTACTTGGTATTAATTACCCTATTAACTTGTATATGGTGGCTACATGTAACCCTAATTGTTATTAACACAAAAACAAGTTAAATATTATTCCTTGGGCCTCCATGGATGCCTTATTGGGCTGAAATTCTTGGGCTTTCCAAATGTCCTTAATTAAACCCAATATGGCTTCTTGAAGCTTCTTGGACTTGGACCTTGTGATTGGGCCTTCTTGTACCATTAATGGATCTTGGATCTCTTTAGGCTTTGAACTTGGATTCACATCAGCGCAAATGTGCAAAAATTGTGCATTCAACAATCTCATTTATATTTAAGAGTTTAAAAAGCTAGAATATGTGATTAGTGTTGTGAATATTTGATGGGAACATTGGATATCTCGTCTTAAAACCATTTGCGCACAAATGTGCACGAGTTCACGTTTTGCGTTAAAACATGCGCAAATGTGCAAAATTTGTGCATTCAATTAAATCAACTGCAATTATGAGTTTTAAAGGCTGGAATATGTCTTTAGGATTGAAAATATGTAGTTCGAACATTGGATTACATGTTTTAAGCAGTTTATGTGTAAATTTTGCACGAGTTAACATTTTGCGTTCATAGAGGTGCAAATGTGCACAAATTGTGCATTCAACAATCTCATTTACATTTATGAGTTCAAAAAGCTAGAATATGTGATTAGTGTTGTGAATATTTGATTGGAAACATTGTGATGGGAATTGTAGGTTTCATCAATTAACTCCCCAATAGCAAGAATACTATGATAAGTTGAATTAGAAGAAAACCAGAAATTACCAATTTAATCCACAAATTTGGATCGTTCAAAGATTGAAGTAAGAAGATAGATGCTACTTAACCCCTTTACCAACAAGGATAAAGATACTAAGATAGACTTTGAATTTCCTCTTATGCCACAAACAAGAAAGTTTGATAAATAAAAAGAAAACAAAGATTTAGATTTTGACACCACAAGCTAGAATAAAGCTTGATAAGTCACAAAGTTTATGCAAGAAATTAAAGACAAAATTCCTCACAATAAAACTCAAACAAAGTTATAATTCATATATCAAATTCATTCATGTTACAAAAGAAAGCAAAGGACTTGTTTATATAGAGTACAAGTCCATGCTCACACTACTAAAATAGACTCACACACATAGGATTACTTTTACTCTTAAATGGCCTTAATAACCATTAACCACATTAATAGCCATTACTTATTATTGATTACCCCATTAACTTTAGTAACCACTACCCATAATAATAGCCATTACTTAGTATTAATTACCCTATTAACTTGTATATGGTGGCTACATGTAACCCTAATTGTTATTAACACAAAAACAAGTTAAATATTATTCCTTGGGCCTCCATGGATGCCTTATTGGGCTGAAATTCTTGGGCTTTCCAAATGTCCTTAATTAAACCTAATATGGCTTCTTGAAGCTTCTTAGACTTGGACCTTGTGATTGGGCCTTCTTGTACCATTAATGGATCTTGGATCTCTTTAGGCTTTGAACTTGGATTCACATCATTCCCCCTTTCTTCAAAAGGATTTGTCCTCAAATCAGCTCCATCATCTTTATCACCTAAATCAAACAAAGACAAGTCACTAACATTAAATGTAGCACTAACATTGCCATACTCACTTGGAAGTTCTAGCTTGTAGGCATTGTTGTTGATGCGTTGAAGCACTTTAAAAGGACCATCTCCTCTTGGCATAAGCTTTGATTTCCTTTGGTTAGGAAATCTTTCCTTCCTCAAGTGCACCCACACCCAATCTCCGGGCTCAAAAATGACTTGCTTCCTCCCCTTGTTGTGTTGCTTTTCATATTGGAGTGTCTTCTTCTCAATGTTTGCACGCACCCTCTCATGCAAAGTCTTGATGAACTCAGCTTTTTGTTTCCCCTCTAGATTAGCTTTTTCCAATGGCAATGGTAGCAAATCTAATGGAGTCATTGGGTTGAATCCATACACAACTTCAAATGGTGAGTAATTTGTTGAACCATGCACACTCCTATTGTAAGCAAATTCCACATGTGGCAAACATTCTTCCCAATTCTTCAGATTTCTTTGGATGACAGCCCTCAAAAGTGTTGAAAGTGTCCTATTGACCACCTCCGTTTGTCCATCCGTTTGTGGATGACAAGTTGTAGAATACAAAAGCTTTGTCCCCATCTTTCCCCAAAGAGTCTTCCAAAAGTGACTTAGGAATTTGACATCCCTATCACTCACAATGGTCCTTGGCACTCCGTGTAGCCTAACAATCTCCTTGAAGAATAGATTGGCAATATGGGTTGCATCATCCGTCTTGTGACATGGAATGAAATGTGCCATTTTGCTAAACCTGTCCACAACAACAAAAATGGAATCTCTCCCTCCCTTGGACCTAGGTAATCCTAAAACAAAATCCATAGAAATGTCTACCCAAGGTTCATTTGGTATGGTAAGAGGTGTATACAAACCATGAGGCATTGCTTTGGATTTGGCTTGTTTGCAAGTAATGCATTTCTCACAAATTCTCTTAACATCCCTTTTCATGTGTGACCAAAAGAAATGGTCACCCAACACATCCAAAGTTTTCTTAATCCCAAAATGCCCCATTAAACCTCCGCTATGTGCCTCTCTCACAAGTAACTCTCTTAAAGAACTTTGTGGCACACACAATTTGTTTTCCCGAAAAAGAAAACCATCAAACTTATAGAACTTATCAAAACCCCCTTTCTCACATGCCCCATAAACATTAGAAAAATCAGGATCATTAGAATAAAGATCTTTGATGTATTCAAATCCCAATAATTTTGCATCAAGTTTAGAGATCAAGGCATACCTTCTTGACAATGCATCAGCCACCACATTTTCTTTCCCTTGCTTGTACTTAATGATGTACGGAAAGGATTCAATGAATTCCACCCATTTTGCATGTCTCTTGTTGAGCTTTCCTTGTCCTTTGAGATACTTCAAGGACTCATGGTCAGTGTGAATTATGAATTCTTTGTAACCAAGGTAATGCTGCCATGTCCTTAGAACCCTCACCAATGCATAGAACTCCTTGTCATATGTAGGGTAGTTTAGACTTGCTCCACTTAGCTTTTCGCTAAAGAATGCTATGGGCTTGCCTTCTTGCATCAAAACTCCTCCAATACCTATGCCACTTGCATCGCACTCAATCTCAAAAGGTTTAGTAAAATTTGGCAAAGATAACAAGGGTGCAGAACTTAATTTGTCTTTTAGCAAGTTAAAAGCCTCATCTTGTTCAATTCCCCACTTAAAACCAACATTCTTTTTGATGCATTCAGTTAAAGGTGCAGCTATGGTAGAAAAATTTTTAATGAACCTTCTATAAAAGCTAGCTAAACCATGAAAGCTTCTTGCATCACTTACACTTGTGGGTGTTGGCCATTCTCTAATTACTTTTACCTTTTCTTGATCAACATGAATGCCCTGGTCATTGACAATATATCCAAGAAAAGTAATTTCATTAGTGCAAAAACAACATTTCTTTAGATTAGCATACAACTTCTCTTCTCTAAGCACATCAAAAACACAAGTCAAATGTTGTACATGCTCATCTAAATTTTTGCTATAAACCAAGATATCATCAAAATAGACAACAACAAATTTGCCTATAAATGCTCTTAAAACATGATTCATCAATCTCATGAAAGTGCTTGGTGCATTAGTTAAACCAAAAGGCATTACTAACCACTCATATAAACCATGTTTAGTTTTAAAAGCTGTTTTCCATTCATCACCTTCTCTCATTCTAATTTGATGATAACCAGATTTCAAATCAATTTTTGAAAACAAATATGAACCATGCAATTCATCCAACATGTCATCTAGCCTAGGAATAGGATGTCTATACTTCACCGTGATTTTGTTGATGGCACGACAATCAACACACATCCTCCAAGTTCCATCTTTCTTAGGCATTAACAAGACGGGTACGGCACATGGACTCATGCTTTCACGAACATAACCCTTCTCCATAAGCTCTCTCACTTGCTTTTGGATTTCCTTGGTCTCCTCCGGATTACATCTATATGCTGGTCTATTTGGAATGCTTGCTCCAGGTATGAAATCAATTTGGTGCTCAATGCCTCTTTTAGGTGGCAAACCATTTGGAATTTCTTCTGGAAATAAATCTTCATAAACCTGCAAAAGATCAACAACAACACTAGGCAAACCATTGGTTATTTCGTTAGAAATATGCAAAATCTCCTTGTACATAAGTACAAGCATGTGTTGCCTCAAAAGCATAGCTTCCTTCACATCACTCATTTTTGCATAAACACTCATTTTTCTTTCATTTGAACCTTCCTTGTTTTCTCTCACCATGTTTTTCCCATTTTGGTCAAGAGAATTGGAATTTTTAGGTTCACTCATCTCACCTTTTTCTTTACTCTCAAAGGTTTCCCTTCCCAAAGAATTTCCCAATGAAGAACCCATTTCTTCATATTGTTGCTTGATGCGCATTTGGTCTTCAAAAATCTGTTTTGGAGTTAATGGTCCAAGGTTAAACCTTTTTCCATCCATAGTCAAAGTATACATATTTTTGAATCCATCATGATTAGCCCTTCTATCATATTGCCAAGGTCTCCCCAACAACATATGTCCGGCCAACATTGGTAACACATCACACAACACCTCATCCGTATATCTACCAATTTGAAAAGAAACTAGAACTTGCTTATTTACCTTTACAACTCCACTTTCATTAAGCCATTGCAACTTGTATGGTCTTGGGTGCTTGGTAGTAGGCAACTTCAATTTCTCCACTAGCAAAGTGCTTGCTACATTAGTACAACTTCCACTATCCACAATCATGTTGCACAACTTGTTAGAAATCAAACAATGAGTATGAAACAAATTTTCCCTTTGCTCCCTATGGACATCATATTTATTTTGCAAACTCAATGTTCTTTGAACAACAAGATTATCTCCTTTAGCACATTCAACATCACTACAATCTTCTAAAGAAGGCATATCATCATCACTATCCCCCTCACTCTCCGACTCAATATCACCATCCCTTAGAATCATAGCTCTCTTATTTGGACATTCCTTAGCAATGTGCCCATGACCCAAACACTTAAAACATTTGATTCCCCTAGTTTGGGCTGGTTGATTCTCACCCTTTCCCTTATTACCCAAGTCAATTTTAGGTTTATTTTCTTCCACTTTTGACTTGTTAAAAGGTTTATCATCCTTTTTCCCCCAAGAAGTTTTCCAAGAAGAAGAAGAACCCACATTTGGTTTAGAATCATACCTCTTTCCTTTCAATTGCCTTTCCACTTTCATGGCCAAATTCACCATATCTTCAATCTCCACATAATGTTGCAAATCAACAACATCAGCAATGTTTTTGTTTAGCCCTCTCAAAAACCTTGCCATGGTAGCTTCACGATCTTCTACCACATTTGCTCTAATCATAGCCTTCTCCATTTCTTTGTGATATTCCTCAACACTCATGGATCCCTGAATTAGAGTTTGTAACCTTTGATGAAGCTCTCTATAGTAATGGCTTGGAACAAACCTCTTTCTCATGATTTGCTTCATTTCCCTCCAAGACTCCACGGGTCTTTCTTCATATCTACGTCTTTCCTTGCAAAATTGATCCCACCAAACAATTGCATAATCACTAAACTCAACAGCGGCAAGTTTTACCTTTTTCTCCTCCGAATAATTGTGACATTCGAAGATGAGTTCCACTTTCCTCTCCCATTCAAGGTACACATCTGGATCATTTCTTCCTTGGAATGAAGGAATCTTCATTTTGATGCTTCCAAGGTTGCGATCAACATCATCTTTAGGACGTCCTCTCCTAGCTTGTCTCCTAGGATTGATTTGTTGTCCCACCAAGGTGACTTGATCATCATCCAATTCATCCTCTCCTTCATAGTCCTCTTGGTCAATTGGTGGACGTCTCCTTTCTTTAGGCTCTCCTTGTAATTGGTTAAGGATGCCATCATGCCTCTCCAATTTCTCATTGACTCCCGCCATCATGTTAAACATTCTTTCGAATTGTTGTTGCATAGCTTGAATCACATGATCATTTGTAGAAGAAGAACTTGTGTCTTTTGACATGATTGTAAAACCTAAAATTTTAACAAAAGAAAATAGAAAGAAACAATCTCACAACACTCCCTCGCGTGTTTCACTCAAAATTGATGTATACCACTCGTGTTTACACTCAATTTTGGCTTTTTCTCTAATGATCTCACACTCTTGCCTTTTACCTCTCAAATTTGCCTTTTGATTTCTTAGATTAACTAAGTTTCTCAATCAAACAAAATTCAAGAATGTAGTAATCAATGATAAAAAAATAAGGTAGGCTAATAAGAAAATAATAAGGTAGGCTTAAAGAAAAGAACAATTTGTAACAAATAGGCTAATAGAAATGAAAAACAAAGATAGATTATCAAAGAACACAAAGAGACAGAATTATAAAGATAGATCTCAATGGAATATGAAGAGTCAATTTTTTTTTTTTAATGTAAACTGAGATCTAACATAGGAATATCAAAGATAACATATACTTTTTTTTATGGACGAATTTTTTTTTTTTTTTTTTTATGGACGAAATATTTTTTTTTTTTTTGATATATGCACGAATTGAAAGGTATCACAAAAATCTCAAAGATAACAACTTTTTTTTTTTTTTTGATATCTGCAAACAAAATCTTGAGATAAGAAGAATTAAGATAAAAAAAAATAACAAGAATAATAGATAGCAAGAAAGGTGCAAAATATAAGATGAACACAAGATATTGAGAACTAAAAGATAGTTTTGGATACGCAAACCTCAATCTTGAGCCAATGCTCTGATACCACTTATGATGGGAATTGTAGGTTTCATCAATTAACTCCCCAATAGCAAGAATACTATGATAAGTTGAATTAGAAGAAAACCAGAAATTACCAATTTAATCCACAAATTTGGATCGTTCAAAGATTGAAGTAAGAAGATAGATGCTACTTAACCCCTTTACCAACAAGGATAAAGATACTAAGATAGACTTTGAATTTCCTCTTATGCCACAAACAAGAAAGTTTGATAAATAAAAAGAAAACAAAGATTTAGATTTTGACACCACAAGCTAGAATAAAGCTTGATATGTCACAAAGTTTATGCAAGAAATTAAAGACAAAATTCCTCACAATAAAACTCAAACAAAGTTATAATTCATATATCAAATTCATTCATGTTACAAAAGAAAGCAAAGGACTTGTTTATATAGAGTACAAGTCCATGCTCACACTACTAAAATAGACTCACACACATAGGATTACTTTTACTCTTAAATGGCCTTAATAACCATTACTTATTATTGATTACCCCATTAACTTTAGTAACCACTACCCATAATAATAGCCATTACTTAGTATTAATTACCCTATTAACTTGTATATGGTGGCTACATGTAACCCTAATTGTTATTAACACAAAAACAAGTTAAATATTATTCCTTGGGCCTCCATGGATGCCTTATTGGGCTGAAATTCTTGGGCTTTCCAAATGTCCTTAATTAAACCTAATATGGCTTCATGAAGCTTCTTGGACTTGGACCTTGTGATTGGGCCTTCTTGTACCATTAATGGATCTTGGATCTCTTTAGGCTTTGAACTTGGATTCACATCACATTGGATATCTTGTCTTAAAACCATTTGTGCACAAATCTGCACGAGTTGACATTTTGCGTTCAAACATGCGCAAATGTGCAAAAATTGTGCATTCATTTAAATCAACTAGATTTATGAGTTTTAAATGCTGGAATACGTCTTCGGGATTGAAAATATGTAGCTGGAACATTGGATTACGTATATTATAAACAATTTCTCCTTAGATTTTGCGTTCGTTCTTAGAGGCGCAAACGTGCACAAATTGTGCATTCAACAATCTCATTTATATATTCATGAGCTTAAAAAGCTAGAATATATATGATTAGGGTTGGAACATTGGATATCTTGTCTAAAACCATTTGCGCACAAATTTACGCGAGTTCACGTTTTGCGTTCAAGCATACGCAAATGTCCACAAATTGTGCATTGGACAAAATCAACAGCATTAACGAGTTTGAAATGCTGGAATATGTCTTCAGGATTGAAAATATGTAGTTGGAACATTGGATTACATGTTTTGAACAATTTGCGCATAAATTTTGTACGAGTTAAGGTTTTGCGTTCAAACTGGCGCAAAAGTGCAAAAATTATACATTCAACAATCTCATTTATATTTATGAGTTTAGAAAGCTAAAATATGTGATTGGTGTTGTGAATTTGCGATTGGAACATTGGATATCTTGTCTAAAAGCATTTGCGCACAAATTTGGACGAGTTCACGTTTTGCGTTCAAACAGGTGCAAATGTGCAAAAATTGTGCACTGAACAATCTCATTTATATTTATGAGTTTGAAAAGTGATTAGTGTTATGAATATGCGATTGGAAAATTGGATACCTTGTCTAAAACCATTTGCGCACAAATTTGCATGAGTTCACGTTTCGCGTTCACACAAGCGCAAAAATTGTGCATTCAATTAAATCAACTGGATTTATGAGTTTCAAAGGCTGGAATGCGTCTTTAGGATTGAAAATATGTAGTTGGAATGTTGGATTACATGTTTTAAACAATTTGTGCATAACTTTTCGCACGAGTTGACATTTTGCGTTCAAAAAAGCGTAAATGTGCAAGATTGTTCATTCAACAATCTCATTTGTATCTGTGAGATTAAAAAGCTAGAATATGTGATTAGTGCTATTAATATGCGATTGGAACATTGGATGTCTTGTCTAAAACCATTTGCGCACAAATTTGCACGAGTTCACGTTTTTCGTTCAAACATGCGCAAATGTGCACAAGTTGTGCATTCAATTAAATCAACTAGATTTATGAGTTTGAAATGCTGGAATATGTCTTTAGGATTGAAAATATGTGGTTGGAACATTGGATCACATGTTTTAAACAATTCGTGCATAAATTTAGCACGAGTTATCATTTTGCGTCCAAACAGGCGCAAACGTGCACAAATTGTGCATTCCACAATCTCATTTATATTTATGAGTTTGAAGAGCTAGAATTTTGGATTAGTGTTGTGAATATGTAATTGCAACATTGGATGTCTTGTCTAAAACCATTTGCGCACAAATTTGCACGAGTTCACGTTTTGTGTGAAAACAAGTGCAAATGTGCAAAAATTGTGCATTCAATTAAATCAAATAGATTTGCGAGCTTTAAATGCTGGAATATGCCTTTAGGATTGAAAATATGTAGTTGGAACATTGGATCACATGTTTTAAACAATCCGTGTATAAACTTTGCACGAGTTAACATTTTGCGTTCAAACAGGCGCAAATGTGCAAAAATTGTGCATTCAACAATCTCATTTATATTTAAGAGTTTAAAAAGCTAGAATATGTGATTAGTGTTGTGAATATTTGATGGGAACATTGGATATCTCGTCTTAAAACCATTTGCGCACAAATGTGCACGAGTTCACGTTTTGCGTTAAAACATGCGCAAATGTGCAAAATTTGTGCATTCAATTAAATCAACTGCAATTATGAGTTTTAAAGGCTGGAATATGTCTTTAGGATTGAAAATATGTTGTTCGAACATTGGATTACATGTTTTAAGCAGTTTATGTGTAAATTTTGCACGAGTTAACATTTTGCGTTCATAGAGGTGCAAATGTGCACAAATTGTGCATTCAACAATCTCATTTACATTTATGAGTTCAAAAAGCTAGAATATGTGATTAGTGTTGTGAATATTTGATTGGAAACATTGGATATCTTGTCTTAAAACCATTTGTGCACAAATCTGCACGAGTTGACATTTTGCGTTCAAATATGCGCAAATGTGCAAAAATTGTGCATTCATTTAAATCAACTAGATTTATGAGTTTTAAATGCTGGAATACGTCTTCGGGATTGAAAATATGTAGCTGGAACATTGGATTACGTATATTATAAACAATTTCTCCTTAGATTTTGCGTTCGTTCTTAGAGGCGCAAACGTGCACAAATTGTGCATTCAACAATCTCATTTATATATTCATGAGCTTAAAAAGCTAGAATATATATGATTAGGGTTGGAACATTGGATATCTTGTCTAAAACCATTTGCGCACAAATTTACGCGAGTTCACGTTTTGCGTTCAAGCATACGCAAATGTCCACAAATTGTGCATTGGACAAAATCAACAGCATTAACGAGTTTGAAATGCTGGAATATGTCTTCAGGATTGAAAATATGTAGTTGGAACATTGGATTACATGTTTTGAACAATTTGCGCATAAATTTTGTACGAGTTAAGGTTTTGCGTTCAAACTGGCGCAAAAGTGCAAAAATTATACATTCAACAATCTCATTTATATTTATGAGTTTAGAAAGCTAAAATATGTGATTGGTGTTGTGAATTTGCGATTGGAACATTGGATATCTTGTCTAAAAGCATTTGCGCACAAATTTGGACGAGTTCACGTTTTGCGTTCAAACAGGTGCAAATGTGCAAAAATTGTGCACTGAACAATCTCATTTATATTTATGAGTTTGAAAAGTGATTAGTGTTATGAATATGCGATTGGAAAATTGGATACCTTGTCTAAAACCATTTGCGCACAAATTTGCATGAGTTCACGTTTCGCGTTCACACAAGCGCAAAAATTGTGCATTCAATTAAATCAACTGGATTTATGAGTTTCAAAGGCTGGAATGCGTCTTTAGGATTGAAAATATGTAGTTGGAATGTTGGATTACATGTTTTAAACAATTTGTGCATAACTTTTCGCACGAGTTGACATTTTGCGTTCAAAAAAGCGTAAATGTGCAAGATTGTTCATTCAACAATCTCATTTGTATCTGTGAGATTAAAAAGCTAGAATATGTGATTAGTGCTATTAATATGCGATTGGAACATTGGATGTCTTGTCTAAAACCATTTGCGCACAAATTTGCACGAGTTCACGTTTTTCGTTCAAACATGCGCAAATGTGCACAAGTTGTGCATTCAATTAAATCAACTAGATTTATGAGTTTGAAATGCTGGAATATGTCTTTAGGATTGAAAATATGTGGTTGGAACATTGGATCACATGTTTTAAACAATTCGTGCATAAATTTAGCACGAGTTATCATTTTGCGTCCAAACAGGCGCAAACGTGCACAAATTGTGCATTCCACAATCTCATTTATATTTATGAGTTTGAAGAGCTAGAATTTTGGATTAGTGTTGTGAATATGTAATTGCAACATTGGATGTCTTGTCTAAAACCATTTGCGCACAAATTTGCACGAGTTCACGTTTTGTGTGAAAACAAGTGCAAATGTGCAAAAATTGTGCATTCAATTAAATCAAATAGATTTGCGAGCTTTAAATGCTGGAATATGCCTTTAGGATTGAAAATATGTAGTTGGAACATTGGATCACATGTTTTAAACAATCCGTGTATAAACTTTGCACGAGTTAACATTTTGCGTTCAAACAGGCGCAAATGTGCAAAAATTGTGCATTCAACAATCTCATTTATATTTAAGAGTTTAAAAAGCTAGAATATGTGATTAGTGTTGTGAATATTTGATGGGAACATTGGATATCTCGTCTTAAAACCATTTGCGCACAAATGTGCACGAGTTCACGTTTTGCGTTAAAACATGCGCAAATGTGCAAAATTTGTGCATTCAATTAAATCAACTGCAATTATGAGTTTTAAAGGCTGGAATATGTCTTTAGGATTGAAAATATGTTGTTCGAACATTGGATTACATGTTTTAAGCAGTTTATGTGTAAATTTTGCACGAGTTAACATTTTGCGTTCATAGAGGTGCAAATGTGCACAAATTGTGCATTCAACAATCTCATTTACATTTATGAGTTCAAAAAGCTAGAATATGTGATTAGTGTTGTGAATATTTGATTGGAAACATTGGATATCTTGTCTTAAAACCATTTGTGCACAAATCTGCACGAGTTGACATTTTGCGTTCAAATATGCGCAAATGTGCAAAAATTGTGCATTCATTTAAATCAACTAGATTTATGAGTTTTAAATGCTGGAATACGTCTTCGGGATTGAAAATATGTAGCTGGAACATTGGATTACGTATATTATAAACAATTTCTCCTTAGATTTTGCGTTCGTTCTTAGAGGCGCAAACGTGCACAAATTGTGCATTCAACAATCTCATTTATATATTCATGAGCTTAAAAAGCTAGAATATATATGATTAGGGTTGGAACATTGGATATCTTGTCTAAAACCATTTGCGCACAAATTTACGCGAGTTCACGTTTTGCGTTCAAGCATACGCAAATGTCCACAAATTGTGCATTGGACAAAATCAACAGCATTAACGAGTTTGAAATGCTGGAATATGTCTTCAGGATTGAAAATATGTAGTTGGAACATTGGATTACATGTTTTGAACAATTTGCGCATAAATTTTGTACGAGTTAAGGTTTTGCGTTCAAACTGGCGCAAAAGTGCAAAAATTATACATTCAACAATCTCATTTATATTTATGAGTTTAGAAAGCTAAAATATGTGATTGGTGTTGTGAATTTGCGATTGGAACATTGGATATCTTGTCTAAAAGCATTTGCGCACAAATTTGGACGAGTTCACGTTTTGCGTTCAAACAGGTGCAAATGTGCAAAAATTGTGCACTGAACAATCTCATTTATATTTATGAGTTTGAAAAGTGATTAGTGTTACGAATATGCGATTGGAAAATTGGATACCTTGTCTAAAACCATTTGCGCACAAATTTGCATGAGTTCACGTTTCGCGTTCACACAAGCGCAAAAATTGTGCATTCAATTAAATCAACTGGATTTATGAGTTTCAAAGGCTGGAATGCGTCTTTAGGATTGAAAATATGTAGTTGGAATGTTGGATTACATGTTTTAAACAATTTGTGCATAACTTTTCGCACGAGTTGACATTTTGCGTTCAAAAAAGCGTAAATGTGCAAGATTGTTCATTCAACAATCTCATTTGTATCTGTGAGATTAAAAAGCTAGAATATGTGATTAGTGCTATTAATATGCGATTGGAACATTGGATGTCTTGTCTAAAACCATTTGCGCACAAATTTGCACGAGTTCACGTTTTTCGTTCAAACATGCGCAAATGTGCACAAGTTGTGCATTCAATTAAATCAACTAGATTTATGAGTTTGAAATGCTGGAATATGTCTTTAGGATTGAAAATATGTGGTTGGAACATTGGATCACATGTTTTAAACAATTCGTGCATAAATTTAGCACGAGTTATCATTTTGCGTCCAAACAGGCGCAAACGTGCACAAATTGTGCATTCCACAATCTCATTTATATTTATGAGTTTGAAGAGCTAGAATTTTGGATTAGTGTTGTGAATATGTAATTGCAACATTGGATGTCTTGTCTAAAACCATTTGCGCACAAATTTGCACGAGTTCACGTTTTGTGTGAAAACAAGTGCAAATGTGCAAAAATTGTGCATTCAATTAAATCAAATAGATTTGCGAGCTTTAAATGCTGGAATATGCCTTTAGGATTGAAAATATGTAGTTGGAACATTGGATCACATGTTTTAAACAATCCGTGTATAAACTTTGCACGAGTTAACATTTTGCGTTCAAACAGGCGCAAATGTGCAAAAATTGTGCATTCAACAATCTCATTTATATTTAAGAGTTTAAAAAGCTAGAATATGTGATTAGTGTTGTGAATATTTGATGGGAACATTGGATATCTCGTCTTAAAACCATTTGCGCACAAATGTGCACGAGTTCACGTTTTGCGTTAAAACATGCGCAAATGTGCAAAATTTGTGCATTCAATTAAATCAACTGCAATTATGAGTTTTAAAGGCTGGAATATGTCTTTAGGATTGAAAATATGTTGTTCGAACATTGGATTACATGTTTTAAGCAGTTTATGTGTAAATTTTGCACGAGTTAACATTTTGCGTTCATAGAGGTGCAAATGTGCACAAATTGTGCATTCAACAATCTCATTTACATTTATGAGTTCAAAAAGCTAGAATATGTGATTAGTGTTGTGAATATTTGATTGGAAACATTGGATATCTTGTCTTAAAACCATTTGTGCACAAATCTGCACGAGTTGACATTTTGCGTTCAAACATGCGCAAATGTGCAAAAATTGTGCATTCATTTAAATCAACTAGATTTATGAGTTTTAAATGCTGGAATACGTCTTCGGGATTGAAAATATGTAGCTGGAACATTGGATTACGTATATTATAAACAATTTCTCCTTAGATTTTGCGTTCGTTCTTAGAGGCGCAAACGTGCACAAATTGTGCATTCAACAATCTCATTTATATATTCATGAGCTTAAAAAGCTAGAATATATATGATTAGGGTTGGAACATTGGATATCTTGTCTAAAACCATTTGCGCACAAATTTACGCGAGTTCACGTTTTGCGTTCAAGCATACGCAAATGTCCACAAATTGTGCATTGGACAAAATCAACAGCATTAACGAGTTTGAAATGCTGGAATATGTCTTCAGGATTGAAAATATGTAGTTGGAACATTGGATTACATGTTTTGAACAATTTGCGCATAAATTTTGTACGAGTTAAGGTTTTGCGTTCAAACTGGCGCAAAAGTGCAAAAATTATACATTCAACAATCTCATTTATATTTATGAGTTTAGAAAGCTAAAATATGTGATTGGTGTTGTGAATTTGCGATTGGAACATTGGATATCTTGTCTAAAAGCATTTGCGCACAAATTTGGACGAGTTCACGTTTTGCGTTCAAACAGGTGCAAATGTGC
Organism: Mallotus nudiflorus; assembly: GCA_947683625.1. NCBI lineage: Eukaryota > Viridiplantae > Streptophyta > Magnoliopsida > Malpighiales > Euphorbiaceae > Mallotus > Mallotus nudiflorus. Next base: position 34,800 of record CANTUR010001462.1, on the reverse strand, counting down.
AAAAATTGTGCACTGAACAATCTCATTTATATTTATGAGTTTGAAAAGTGATTAGTGTTACGAATATGCGATTGGAAAATTGGATACCTTGTCTAAAACCATTTGCGCACAAATTTGCATGAGTTCACGTTTCGCGTTCACACAAGCGCAAAAATTGTGCATTCAATTAAATCAACTGGATTTATGAGTTTCAAAGGCTGGAATGCGTCTTTAGGATTGAAAATATGTAGTTGGAATGTTGGATTACATGTTTTAAACAATTTGTGCATAACTTTTCGCACGAGTTGACATTTTGCGTTCAAAAAAGCGTAAATGTGCAAGATTGTTCATTCAACAATCTCATTTGTATCTGTGAGATTAAAAAGCTAGAATATGTGATTAGTGCTATTAATATGCGATTGGAACATTGGATGTCTTGTCTAAAACCATTTGCGCACAAATTTGCACGAGTTCACGTTTTTCGTTCAAACATGCGCAAATGTGCACAAGTTGTGCATTCAATTAAATCAACTAGATTTATGAGTTTGAAATGCTGGAATATGTCTTTAGGATTGAAAATATGTGGTTGGAACATTGGATCACATGTTTTAAACAATTCGTGCATAAATTTAGCACGAGTTATCATTTTGCGTCCAAACAGGCGCAAACGTGCACAAATTGTGCATTCCACAATCTCATTTATATTTATGAGTTTGAAGAGCTAGAATTTTGGATTAGTGTTGTGAATATGTAATTGCAACATTGGATGTCTTGTCTAAAACCATTTGCGCACAAATTTGCACGAGTTCACGTTTTGTGTGAAAACAAGTGCAAATGTGCAAAAATTGTGCATTCAATTAAATCAAATAGATTTGCGAGCTTTAAATGCTGGAATATGCCTTTAGGATTGAAAATATGTAGTTGGAACATTGGATCACATGTTTTAAACAATCCGTGTATAAACTTTGCACGAGTTAACATTTTGCGTTCAAACAGGCGCAAATGTGCAAAAATTGTGCATTCAACAATCTCATTTATATTTAAGAGTTTAAAAAGCTAGAATATGTGATTAGTGTTGTGAATATTTGATGGGAACATTGGATATCTCGTCTTAAAACCATTTGCGCACAAATGTGCACGAGTTCACGTTTTGCGTTAAAACATGCGCAAATGTGCAAAATTTGTGCATTCAATTAAATCAACTGCAATTATGAGTTTTAAAGGCTGGAATATGTCTTTAGGATTGAAAATATGTTGTTCGAACATTGGATTACATGTTTTAAGCAGTTTATGTGTAAATTTTGCACGAGTTAACATTTTGCGTTCATAGAGGTGCAAATGTGCACAAATTGTGCATTCAACAATCTCATTTACATTTATGAGTTCAAAAAGCTAGAATATGTGATTAGTGTTGTGAATATTTGATTGGAAACATTGGATATCTTGTCTTAAAACCATTTGTGCACAAATCTGCACGAGTTGACATTTTGCGTTCAAACATGCGCAAATGTGCAAAAATTGTGCATTCATTTAAATCAACTAGATTTATGAGTTTTAAATGCTGGAATACGTCTTCGGGATTGAAAATATGTAGCTGGAACATTGGATTACGTATATTATAAACAATTTCTCCTTAGATTTTGCGTTCGTTCTTAGAGGCGCAAACGTGCACAAATTGTGCATTCAACAATCTCATTTATATATTCATGAGCTTAAAAAGCTAGAATATATATGATTAGGGTTGGAACATTGGATATCTTGTCTAAAACCATTTGCGCACAAATTTACGCGAGTTCACGTTTTGCGTTCAAGCATACGCAAATGTCCACAAATTGTGCATTGGACAAAATCAACAGCATTAACGAGTTTGAAATGCTGGAATATGTCTTCAGGATTGAAAATATGTAGTTGGAACATTGGATTACATGTTTTGAACAATTTGCGCATAAATTTTGTACGAGTTAAGGTTTTGCGTTCAAACTGGCGCAAAAGTGCAAAAATTATACATTCAACAATCTCATTTATATTTATGAGTTTAGAAAGCTAAAATATGTGATTGGTGTTGTGAATTTGCGATTGGAACATTGGATATCTTGTCTAAAAGCATTTGCGCACAAATTTGGACGAGTTCACGTTTTGCGTTCAAACAGGTGCAAATGTGCAAAAATTGTGCACTGAACAATCTCATTTATATTTATGAGTTTGAAAAGTGATTAGTGTTACGAATATGCGATTGGAAAATTGGATACCTTGTCTAAAACCATTTGCGCACAAATTTGCATGAGTTCACGTTTCGCGTTCACACAAGCGCAAAAATTGTGCATTCAATTAAATCAACTGGATTTATGAGTTTCAAAGGCTGGAATGCGTCTTTAGGATTGAAAATATGTAGTTGGAATGTTGGATTACATGTTTTAAACAATTTGTGCATAACTTTTCGCACGAGTTGACATTTTGCGTTCAAAAAAGCGTAAATGTGCAAGATTGTTCATTCAACAATCTCATTTGTATCTGTGAGATTAAAAAGCTAGAATATGTGATTAGTGCTATTAATATGCGATTGGAACATTGGATGTCTTGTCTAAAACCATTTGCGCACAAATTTGCACGAGTTCACGTTTTTCGTTCAAACATGCGCAAATGTGCACAAGTTGTGCATTCAATTAAATCAACTAGATTTATGAGTTTGAAATGCTGGAATATGTCTTTAGGATTGAAAATATGTGGTTGGAACATTGGATCACATGTTTTAAACAATTCGTGCATAAATTTAGCACGAGTTATCATTTTGCGTCCAAACAGGCGCAAACGTGCACAAATTGTGCATTCCACAATCTCATTTATATTTATGAGTTTGAAGAGCTAGAATTTTGGATTAGTGTTGTGAATATGTAATTGCAACATTGGATGTCTTGTCTAAAACCATTTGCGCACAAATTTGCACGAGTTCACGTTTTGTGTGAAAACAAGTGCAAATGTGCAAAAATTGTGCATTCAATTAAATCAAATAGATTTGCGAGCTTTAAATGCTGGAATATGCCTTTAGGATTGAAAATATGTAGTTGGAACATTGGATCACATGTTTTAAACAATCCGTGTATAAACTTTGCACGAGTTAACATTTTGCGTTCAAACAGGCGCAAATGTGCAAAAATTGTGCATTCAACAATCTCATTTATATTTAAGAGTTTAAAAAGCTAGAATATGTGATTAGTGTTGTGAATATTTGATGGGAACATTGGATATCTCGTCTTAAAACCATTTGCGCACAAATGTGCACGAGTTCACGTTTTGCGTTAAAACATGCGCAAATGTGCAAAATTTGTGCATTCAATTAAATCAACTGCAATTATGAGTTTTAAAGGCTGGAATATGTCTTTAGGATTGAAAATATGTTGTTCGAACATTGGATTACATGTTTTAAGCAGTTTATGTGTAAATTTTGCACGAGTTAACATTTTGCGTTCATAGAGGTGCAAATGTGCACAAATTGTGCATTCAACAATCTCATTTACATTTATGAGTTCAAAAAGCTAGAATATGTGATTAGTGTTGTGAATATTTGATTGGAAACATTGGATATCTTGTCTTAAAACCATTTGTGCACAAATCTGCACGAGTTGACATTTTGCGTTCAAACATGCGCAAATGTGCAAAAATTGTGCATTCATTTAAATCAACTAGATTTATGAGTTTTAAATGCTGGAATACGTCTTCGGGATTGAAAATATGTAGCTGGAACATTGGATTACGTATATTATAAACAATTTCTCCTTAGATTTTGCGTTCGTTCTTAGAGGCGCAAACGTGCACAAATTGTGCATTCAACAATCTCATTTATATATTCATGAGCTTAAAAAGCTAGAATATATATGATTAGGGTTGGAACATTGGATATCTTGTCTAAAACCATTTGCGCACAAATTTACGCGAGTTCACGTTTTGCGTTCAAGCATACGCAAATGTCCACAAATTGTGCATTGGACAAAATCAACAGCATTAACGAGTTTGAAATGCTGGAATATGTCTTCAGGATTGAAAATATGTAGTTGGAACATTGGATTACATGTTTTGAACAATTTGCGCATAAATTTTGTACGAGTTAAGGTTTTGCGTTCAAACTGGCGCAAAAGTGCAAAAATTATACATTCAACAATCTCATTTATATTTATGAGTTTAGAAAGCTAAAATATGTGATTGGTGTTGTGAATTTGCGATTGGAACATTGGATATCTTGTCTAAAAGCATTTGCGCACAAATTTGGACGAGTTCACGTTTTGCGTTCAAACAGGTGCAAATGTGCAAAAATTGTGCACTGAACAATCTCATTTATATTTATGAGTTTGAAAAGTGATTAGTGTTACGAATATGCGATTGGAAAATTGGATACCTTGTCTAAAACCATTTGCGCACAAATTTGCATGAGTTCACGTTTCGCGTTCACACAAGCGCAAAAATTGTGCATTCAATTAAATCAACTGGATTTATGAGTTTCAAAGGCTGGAATGCGTCTTTAGGATTGAAAATATGTAGTTGGAATGTTGGATTACATGTTTTAAACAATTTGTGCATAACTTTTCGCACGAGTTGACATTTTGCGTTCAAAAAAGCGTAAATGTGCAAGATTGTTCATTCAACAATCTCATTTGTATCTGTGAGATTAAAAAGCTAGAATATGTGATTAGTGCTATTAATATGCGATTGGAACATTGGATGTCTTGTCTAAAACCATTTGCGCACAAATTTGCACGAGTTCACGTTTTTCGTTCAAACATGCGCAAATGTGCACAAGTTGTGCATTCAATTAAATCAACTAGATTTATGAGTTTGAAATGCTGGAATATGTCTTTAGGATTGAAAATATGTGGTTGGAACATTGGATCACATGTTTTAAACAATTCGTGCATAAATTTAGCACGAGTTATCATTTTGCGTCCAAACAGGCGCAAACGTGCACAAATTGTGCATTCCACAATCTCATTTATATTTATGAGTTTGAAGAGCTAGAATTTTGGATTAGTGTTGTGAATATGTAATTGCAACATTGGATGTCTTGTCTAAAACCATTTGCGCACAAATTTGCACGAGTTCACGTTTTGTGTGAAAACAAGTGCAAATGTGCAAAAATTGTGCATTCAATTAAATCAAATAGATTTGCGAGCTTTAAATGCTGGAATATGCCTTTAGGATTGAAAATATGTAGTTGGAACATTGGATCACATGTTTTAAACAATCCGTGTATAAACTTTGCACGAGTTAACATTTTGCGTTCAAACAGGCGCAAATGTGCAAAAATTGTGCATTCAACAATCTCATTTATATTTAAGAGTTTAAAAAGCTAGAATATGTGATTAGTGTTGTGAATATTTGATGGGAACATTGGATATCTCGTCTTAAAACCATTTGCGCACAAATGTGCACGAGTTCACGTTTTGCGTTAAAACATGCGCAAATGTGCAAAATTTGTGCATTCAATTAAATCAACTGCAATTATGAGTTTTAAAGGCTGGAATATGTCTTTAGGATTGAAAATATGTTGTTCGAACATTGGATTACATGTTTTAAGCAGTTTATGTGTAAATTTTGCACGAGTTAACATTTTGCGTTCATAGAGGTGCAAATGTGCACAAATTGTGCATTCAACAATCTCATTTACATTTATGAGTTCAAAAAGCTAGAATATGTGATTAGTGTTGTGAATATTTGATTGGAAACATTGGATATCTTGTCTTAAAACCATTTGTGCACAAATCTGCACGAGTTGACATTTTGCGTTCAAACATGCGCAAATGTGCAAAAATTGTGCATTCATTTAAATCAACTAGATTTATGAGTTTTAAATGCTGGAATACGTCTTCGGGATTGAAAATATGTAGCTGGAACATTGGATTACGTATATTATAAACAATTTCTCCTTAGATTTTGCGTTCGTTCTTAGAGGCGCAAACGTGCACAAATTGTGCATTCAACAATCTCATTTATATATTCATGAGCTTAAAAAGCTAGAATATATATGATTAGGGTTGGAACATTGGATATCTTGTCTAAAACCATTTGCGCACAAATTTACGCGAGTTCACGTTTTGCGTTCAAGCATACGCAAATGTCCACAAATTGTGCATTGGACAAAATCAACAGCATTAACGAGTTTGAAATGCTGGAATATGTCTTCAGGATTGAAAATATGTAGTTGGAACATTGGATTACATGTTTTGAACAATTTGCGCATAAATTTTGTACGAGTTAAGGTTTTGCGTTCAAACTGGCGCAAAAGTGCAAAAATTATACATTCAACAATCTCATTTATATTTATGAGTTTAGAAAGCTAAAATATGTGATTGGTGTTGTGAATTTGCGATTGGAACATTGGATATCTTGTCTAAAAGCATTTGCGCACAAATTTGGACGAGTTCACGTTTTGCGTTCAAACAGGTGCAAATGTGCAAAAATTGTGCACTGAACAATCTCATTTATATTTATGAGTTTGAAAAGTGATTAGTGTTACGAATATGCGATTGGAAAATTGGATACCTTGTCTAAAACCATTTGCGCACAAATTTGCATGAGTTCACGTTTCGCGTTCACACAAGCGCAAAAATTGTGCATTCAATTAAATCAACTGGATTTATGAGTTTCAAAGGCTGGAATGCGTCTTTAGGATTGAAAATATGTAGTTGGAATGTTGGATTACATGTTTTAAACAATTTGTGCATAACTTTTCGCACGAGTTGACATTTTGCGTTCAAAAAAGCGTAAATGTGCAAGATTGTTCATTCAACAATCTCATTTGTATCTGTGAGATTAAAAAGCTAGAATATGTGATTAGTGCTATTAATATGCGATTGGAACATTGGATGTCTTGTCTAAAACCATTTGCGCACAAATTTGCACGAGTTCACGTTTTTCGTTCAAACATGCGCAAATGTGCACAAGTTGTGCATTCAATTAAATCAACTAGATTTATGAGTTTGAAATGCTGGAATATGTCTTTAGGATTGAAAATATGTGGTTGGAACATTGGATCACATGTTTTAAACAATTCGTGCATAAATTTAGCACGAGTTATCATTTTGCGTCCAAACAGGCGCAAACGTGCACAAATTGTGCATTCCACAATCTCATTTATATTTATGAGTTTGAAGAGCTAGAATTTTGGATTAGTGTTGTGAATATGTAATTGCAACATTGGATGTCTTGTCTAAAACCATTTGCGCACAAATTTGCACGAGTTCACGTTTTGTGTGAAAACAAGTGCAAATGTGCAAAAATTGTGCATTCAATTAAATCAAATAGATTTGCGAGCTTTAAATGCTGGAATATGCCTTTAGGATTGAAAATATGTAGTTGGAACATTGGATCACATGTTTTAAACAATCCGTGTATAAACTTTGCACGAGTTAACATTTTGCGTTCAAACAGGCGCAAATGTGCAAAAATTGTGCATTCAACAATCTCATTTATATTTAAGAGTTTAAAAAGCTAGAATATGTGATTAGTGTTGTGAATATTTGATGGGAACATTGGATATCTCGTCTTAAAACCATTTGCGCACAAATGTGCACGAGTTCACGTTTTGCGTTAAAACATGCGCAAATGTGCAAAATTTGTGCATTCAATTAAATCAACTGCAATTATGAGTTTTAAAGGCTGGAATATGTCTTTAGGATTGAAAATATGTTGTTCGAACATTGGATTACATGTTTTAAGCAGTTTATGTGTAAATTTTGCACGAGTTAACATTTTGCGTTCATAGAGGTGCAAATGTGCACAAATTGTGCATTCAACAATCTCATTTACATTTATGAGTTCAAAAAGCTAGAATATGTGATTAGTGTTGTGAATATTTGATTGGAAACATTGGATATCTTGTCTTAAAACCATTTGTGCACAAATCTGCACGAGTTGACATTTTGCGTTCAAACATGCGCAAATGTGCAAAAATTGTGCATTCATTTAAATCAACTAGATTTATGAGTTTTAAATGCTGGAATACGTCTTCGGGATTGAAAATATGTAGCTGGAACATTGGATTACGTATATTATAAACAATTTCTCCTTAGATTTTGCGTTCGTTCTTAGAGGCGCAAACGTGCACAAATTGTGCATTCAACAATCTCATTTATATATTCATGAGCTTAAAAAGCTAGAATATATATGATTAGGGTTGGAACATTGGATATCTTGTCTAAAACCATTTGCGCACAAATTTACGCGAGTTCACGTTTTGCGTTCAAGCATACGCAAATGTCCACAAATTGTGCATTGGACAAAATCAACAGCATTAACGAGTTTGAAATGCTGGAATATGTCTTCAGGATTGAAAATATGTAGTTGGAACATTGGATTACATGTTTTGAACAATTTGCGCATAAATTTTGTACGAGTTAAGGTTTTGCGTTCAAACTGGCGCAAAAGTGCAAAAATTATACATTCAACAATCTCATTTATATTTATGAGTTTAGAAAGCTAAAATATGTGATTGGTGTTGTGAATTTGCGATTGGAACATTGGATATCTTGTCTAAAAGCATTTGCGCACAAATTTGGACGAGTTCACGTTTTGCGTTCAAACAGGTGCAAATGTGCAAAAATTGTGCACTGAACAATCTCATTTATATTTATGAGTTTGAAAAGTGATTAGTGTTACGAATATGCGATTGGAAAATTGGATACCTTGTCTAAAACCATTTGCGCACAAATTTGCATGAGTTCACGTTTCGCGTTCACACAAGCGCAAAAATTGTGCATTCAATTAAATCAACTGGATTTATGAGTTTCAAAGGCTGGAATGCGTCTTTAGGATTGAAAATATGTAGTTGGAATGTTGGATTACATGTTTTAAACAATTTGTGCATAACTTTTCGCACGAGTTGACATTTTGCGTTCAAAAAAGCGCAAATGTGCAAGATTGTTCATTCAACAATCTCATTTGTATCTGTGAGATTAAAAAGCTAGAATATGTGATTAGTGCTATTAATATGTGATTGGAACATTGGATGTCTTGTCTAAAACCATTTGCGCACAAATTTGCACGAGTTCACGTTTTTCGTTCAAACATGCGCAAATGTGCACAAGTTGTGCATTCAATTAAATCAACTAGATTTACGAGTTTGAAATGCTGGAATATGTCTTTAGGATTGAAAATATGTGGTTGGAACATTGGATCACATGTTTTAAACAATTCGTGCATAAATTTAGCACGAGTTATCATTTTGCGTCCAAACAGGCGCAAACGTGCACAAATTGTGCATTCCACAATCTCATTTATATTTATGAGTTTGAAGAGCTAGAATTTTGGATTAGTGTTGTGAATATGTAATTGCAACATTGGATGTCTTGTCTAAAACCATTTGCGCACAAATTTGCACGAGTTCACGTTTTGTGTGAAAACAAGTGCAAATGTGCAAAAATTGTGCATTCAATTAAATCAAATAGATTTGCGAGCTTTAAACGCTGGAATATACCTTTAGGATTGAAAATATGTAGTTGGAACATTGGATCACATGTTTTAAACAATCCGTGTATAAACTTTGCACGAGTTAACATTTTGCGTTCAAACAGGCGTAAATGTGCAAAAATTGTGCATTCAACAATCTCATTTATATTTAAGAGTTTAAAAAGCTAGAATATGTGATTAGTGTTGTGAATATTTGATGGGAACATTGGATATCTCGTCTTAAAACCATTTGCGCACAAATGTGCACGAGTTCACGTTTTGCGTTAAAACATGCGCAAATGTGCAAAATTTGTGCATTCAATTAAATCAACTGCAATTATGAGTTTTAAAGGCTGGAATATGTCTTTAGGATTGAAAATATGTAGTTCGAACATTGGATTACATGTTTTAAGCAGTTTATGTGTAAATTTTGCACGAGTTAACATTTTGCGTTCATAGAGGTGCAAATGTGCACAAATTGTGCATTCAACAATCTCATTTACATTTATGAGTTCAAAAAGCTATAATATGTGATTAGTGTTGTGAATATTTGATTGGAAACATTGGATATCTTGTCTTAAAACCATTTGTGCACAAATCTGCACGAGTTGACATTTTGCGTTCAAACATGCGCAAATGTGCAAAAATTGTGCATTCATTTAAATCAACTAGATTTATGAGTTTTAAATGCTGGAATACGTCTTCGGGATTGAAAATATGTAGCTGGAACATTGGATTACGTATATTATAAACAATTTCTCCTTAGATTTTGCGTTCGTTCTTAGAGGCGCAAACGTGCACAAATTGTGCATTCAACAATCTCATTTATATATTCATGAGCTTAAAAAGCTAGAATATATATGATTAGGGTTGGAACATTGGATATCTTGTCTAAAACCATTTGCGCACAAATTTACGCGAGTTCACGTTTTGCGTTCAAGCATACGCAAATGTCCACAAATTGTGCATTGGACAAAATCAACAGCATTAACGAGTTTGAAATGCTGGAATATGTCTTCAGGATTGAAAATATGTAGTTGGAACATTGGATTACATGTTTTGAACAATTTGCGCATAAATTTTGTACGAGTTAAGGTTTTGCGTTCAAACTGGCGCAAAAGTGCAAAAATTATACATTCAACAATCTCATTTATATTTATGAGTTTAGAAAGCTAAAATATGTGATTGGTGTTGTGAATTTGCGATTGGAACATTGGATATCTTGTCTAAAAGCATTTGCGCACAAATTTGGACGAGTTCACGTGTTGCGTTCAAACAGGTGCAAATGTGCAAAAATTGTGCACTGAACAATCTCATTTATATTTATGAGTTTGAAAAGTGATTAGTGTTACGAATATGCGATTGGAAAATTGGATACCTTGTCTAAAACCATTTGCGCACAAATTTGCATGAGTTCACGTTTCGCGTTCACACAAGCGCAAAAATTGTGCATTCAATTAAATCAACTGGATTTATGAGTTTCAAAGGCTGGAATGCGTCTTTAGGATTGAAAATATGTAGTTGGAATGTTGGATTACATGTTTTAAAAAATTTGTGCATAACTTTTCGCACGAGTTGACATTTTGCGTTCAAAAAAGCGCAAATGTGCAAGATTGTTCATTCAACAATCTCATTTGTATCTGTGAGATTAAAAAGCTAGAATATGTGATTAGTGCTATTAATATGCGATTGGAACATTGGATGTCTTGTCTAAAACCATTTGCGCACAAATTTGCACGAGTTCACGTTTTTCGTTCAAACATGCGCAAATGTGCACAAGTTGTGCATTCAATTAAATCAACTAGATTTACGAGTTTGAAATGCTGGAATATGTCTTTAGGATTGAAAATATGTGGTTGGAACATTGGATCACATGTTTTAAACAATTCGTGCATAAATTTAGCACGAGTTATCATTTTGCGTCCAAACAGGCGCAAACGTGCACAAATTGTGCATTCCACAATCTCATTTATATTTATGAGTTTGAAGAGCTAGAATTTTGGATTAGTGTTGTGAATATGTAATTGCAACATTGGATGTCTTGTCTAAAACCATTTGCGCACAAATTTGCACGAGTTCACGTTTTGTGTGAAAACAAGTGCAAATGTGCAAAAATTGTGCATTCAATTAAATCAACTAGATTTGCGAGCTTTAAATGCTGGAATATGCCTTTAGGATTGAAAATATGTAGTTGGAACATTGGATCACATGTTTTAAACAATCAGTGTATAAACTTTGCACGAGTTAACATTTTGCGTTCAAACAGGCGCAAATGTGCAAAAATTGTGCATTCAACAATCTCATTTATATTTAAGAGTTTAAAAAGCTAGAATATGTGATTAGTGTTGTGAATATTTGATGGGAACATTGGATATCTCGTCTTAAAACCATTTGCGCACAAATGTGCACGAGTTCACGTTTTGCGTTAAAACATGCGCAAATGTGCAAAATTTGTGCATTCAATTAAATCAACTGCAATTATGAGTTTTAAAGGCTGGAATATGTCTTTAGGATTGAAAATATGTAGTTCGAACATTGGATTACATGTTTTAAGCAGTTTATGTGTAAATTTTGCACGAGTTAACATTTTGCGTTCATAGAGGTGCAAATGTGCACAAATTGTGCATTCTGATGTGATCCTAGCTCCAAAGAGGAAGATTTCAAGATTTGTTCATGCTAATAAGACAATGTTCATTCAAGAAAAGAACAATTAGCATAAATTCGTATTTTGTAGCATACTTCAGTATTTTAGCCATAAATCACTCTACAAAACTCTGATTGATATGATTCAAGAAGATTTTGAAAGCTAAGAAAGAGATCTACAAGTTTTGTGAATATATCCAGAGTTAATTCGGCCTTATACTTGAGCTAAAATTATGAAAGATTATCAGATCGTGAATAAAACTGGGCAGACTGAATATACATCAGTAAATGGGCTGTATCTCACTCAATATAGATCCAAATGAAGTGATTCAAGATGCTGATGAAAGATAACAATAAGAGCTACAACTTTTATGTTTTGGGCTTAAGTTAATTTGGCCATCATCATATTGAAAAGTGTACTACAATGTGCTGCATAAGTAAATCCGAATTTAATTAGGATTATATTTTCTTATTTAAGTAGAATTATATTTTCTTATTTAAGAAGGATTTTGTTTCCTTGTTTAGTTAGGATATTAATTAGGTTTTATTTAGGGTTTCTTTAAGCCTATATAAAGGCCTTATTTTATGTAACCTAAGGGTGTGCAATCATGGATGATTAATAAAATTTAGAGAGGATTCTCTTTGGTTACTTAGTGGTTAACCATGTGACAACCTTTGTGACTTATCAATCTATCTTTCAGACAGTAGATTGTGGCGTCTTTTTAATAACCTTTGTTGCTTGTTTGTTATTGTTCAAAAGGTTAAAGTTTTGATATAGCTTTGGTTGTTTGGACTAACTAAACATGATAATATGAACCCTAAAAGGGATCAAAAGTGCCTAAATATTAAGAATTCAAGCTAATTAGTTTAATTTCCTATTTTGAAATTAATTAGCTTGATATGGATGAATTTTGGAGTTATTCCTATTTTGGAGTCAATAAGGAAAATTCAAGAAGATTCTAGAAGATGTGAGAAGATTCAAGAATATTCCAAGTCAAAGTCAACAAGTCAAAGTCAAAGTCAAATAGTCAACAAGTCAAAGTCAATGGTCAATGGTCAACATATGACATGGCATGTGACATGGCATGCTTTAATGCTTAGTTATCATGAGTTGTCATTTTGCTTAGTTGTCATGAATTGTAATGAGTTGTCAATTTTGACTTTTCAAAGATGAGTTGTCATTAGTTGTCCTATTTTAAAGGAAATCTCCTTAATTAAGGATTTTCCTATATAGGTATCTTTGGGAATAAGGTATAAAACCTTTTCCTTTAAGGAATAGGTTGTTTACATGCCTATATAAGGGCTACAAACATGTAAAACGAATTTTGGGGAAAAAAAAAGAAGATTGAAATATTAAAAGTAAGGTTTTTCCTTAAACTTTATTCTTTTGAAACTTTGCAAGTTTACTTGAATTGTTTCACTTCTACCTTTCATTACAATTGCTAGGTTAGATTAAACTTAGAATTGTGTGATTGTTCATCTTATAATAGCTAAGTATCTTGCTTCAATTTAATAAGCAAGGGGTTTAGCTCCATCAACACAACTATCCTTGATGATCCTTGGGCTAATATTCAAAGTTGGATGCGCGTTCTATCTCTTTTATAGGTAGGGTTCGTATCAGTTTGAATAATATGAACCCTAAAAGGGATCAAAAGTGCCTAAATATTAAGAATTCAAGCTAATTAGTTTAATTTCCTATTTTGAAATTAATTAGCTTGATATGGATGAATTTTGGAGTTATTCCTATTTTGGAGTCAATAAGGAAAATTCAAGAAGATTCTAGAAGATGTGAGAAGATTCAAGAATATTCCAAGTCAAAGTCAACAAGTCAAAGTCAAAGTCAAATAGTCAACAAGTCAAAGTCAATGGTCAATGGTCAACATATGACATGGCATGTGACATGGCATGCTTTAATGCTTAGTTGTCATGAGTTGTCATTTTGCTTAGTTGTCATGAATTGTAATGAGTTGTCAATTTTGACTTTTCAAAGATGAGTTGTCATTAGTTGTCCTATTTTAAAGGAAATCTCCTTAATTAAGGATTTTCCTATATAGGTATCTTTGGGAATAAGGTATAAAACCTTTTCCTTCAAGGAATAGGTTGTTTACATGCCTATATAAGGGCTACAAACATGTAAAACGAATTTTGGGGAAAAAAAAAGAAGATTGAAATATTAAAAGTAAGGTTTTTCCTTAAACTTTATTCTTTTGAAACTTTGCAAGTTTACTTGAATTGTTTCACTTCTACCTTTCATTACAATTGCTAGGTTAGATTAAACTTAGAATTGTGTGATTGTTCATCTTATAATAGCTAAGTATCTTGCTTCAATTTAATAAGCAAGGGGTTTAGCTCCATCAACACAACTATCCTTGATGATCCTTGGGCTAATATTCAAAGTTGGATGCGCGTTCTATCTCTTTTATAGGTAGGGTTCGTATCAGTTTGGTATCAGAGCCAAACTTCAAGGTTTGGTTACGTATCCTTTAATTTTCATGTATTAACTATTCTTTTCTTCTTCTCAATTCTTCATAAATTGAAAAAAAAATTTTTTTTTTTTTTTGAGTGAAACACGAGAGCATTCACATCCTTGAGTGTAAACACGTAAGGGAGTGTTTTGTGAGGGTTTCTTTTCTATTTTTTTTTTTTTTTTTTTTTTTTTTTTATAAATTATCTTTGTGTGTGGTTATTATGGACGTGCCTTATTTTCTTGGCGGGGATGATCCTTATGTTTATTTGGAATGGATGCAACAAATAGAGGAGATATTTGATTCTCTTGAATTAAGTGATTTCCAAAAGTGTAAACTTACTTCTTGTAAATTTTTGGGTCATGCTGCTGTATGGTGGGAAGATTTGATGGCATCATGGAGAGAGAATAGGCATAGTGAGATTAAAAATTGGGAGGTAATGAAGAGGTTAATGACTAGAAATTTTATTCCTTCTGAAGTTAGGGATAAATTTCGTCTTAAATTACAAAGGCTTAAACAAGATGATGAATTATGCGTTAATGATTATATTAAAAAGTTTAAGTTGTTTGTAATTGCAAGTGATGTAGGTGAATTTGAAAGGAGGAAAGTTGCAAAATTCATCAGTGGGCTTAAGTGTGATATTGCTAAGAGATTGAAGAAAAAAGTGCAATTAGAACCTTCTATCTCTTTGAAGGTTGTAATTGAACTTGCTTTGGAGTTTGAAAAGCAGGTGGGTTCTTATGAGGAGACAATAACAGTGTGTGATTCCAAGGAATATGAAGGTGTTAAAGTTATCGAATTGGTTGAGCAACAAGTTGAGGAGAAGTGCAGGGAGGAAGAGTGTCAAATTGAAACTACACCACCAAAGACAGTTATTGAAGACATGTGCACAAATCAACTGGTGAGAGAAAATGAGCAAGGCATAAGTGAAAAGGAGAACCTAGAGATTGGGAGCATCATGAAAGATCAAGAGTTGGTCATTCATCATGATTATACTAATAATTTTAATCTTTCTTTTTCTAGTGTTTTGAAAGTTATTTTGCAGACTTCTATGCCATATAAAGATCCATTTGATGATGTAGTTGAAGTATTTTATGCCTACAACAAAATCTATGGAGGCTGCACTAGTAGCAAAAAGAACTTGAGATATTCATGTTTCAAGTTTAGAAAGAAGCAACAAGAATTCAATCCTTACATGTTCATGAACACAAGTTCTATATTTCAAATGTGCTATCAAGTTCAAGTTATGTTGAAGCTACTTATATGGATCATTATTTCAAAGGAGAAGTTTTCAACAAAGGAGTTTGTGTTCGACCCTGGAGGATTTGCAAATTTATCAACTCTAGAAGATGGCTATGATTCGAGGGCGAATCATCTTCAAGAGAGAGGGAATAATATGAACCCTAAAAGGGATCAAAAGTGCCTAAATATTAAGAATTCAAGCTAATTAGTTTAATTTCCTATTTTGAAATTAATTAGCTTGATATGGATGAATTTTGGAGTTATTCCTATTTTGGAGTCAATAAGGAAAATTCAAGAAGATTCTAGAAGATGTGAGAAGATTCAAGAATATTCCAAGTCAAAGTCAACAAGTCAAAGTCAAAGTCAAATAGTCAACAAGTCAAAGTCAATGGTCAATGGTCAACATATGACATGGCATGTGACATGGCATGCTTTAATGCTTAGTTGTCATGAGTTGTCATTTTGCTTAGTTGTCATGAATTGTAATGAGTTGTCAATTTTGACTTTTCAAAGATGAGTTGTCATTAGTTGTCCTATTTTAAAGGAAATCTCCTTAATTAAGGATTTTCCTATATAGGTATCTTTGGGAATAAGGTATAAAACCTTTTCCTTCAAGGAATAGGTTGTTTACATGCCTATATAAGGGCTACAAACATGTAAAACGAATTTTGGGGAAAAAAAAAGAAGATTGAAATATTAAAAGTAAGGTTTTTCCTTAAACTTTATTCTTTTGAAACTTTGCAAGTTTACTTGAATTGTTTCACTTCTACCTTTCATTACAATTGCTAGGTTAGATTAAACTTAGAATTGTGTGATTGTTCATCTTATAATAGCTAAGTATCTTGCTTCAATTTAATAAGCAAGGGGTTTAGCTCCATCAACACAACTATCCTTGATGATCCTTGGGCTAATATTCAAAGTTGGATGCGCGTTCTATCTCTTTTATAGGTAGGGTTCGTATCACATGAGGTGAAGGTTCTCTATGTCTGAATTGGAACTTGATTTGAACTTTCCTTGAGAGCGTGGGTTTGGGTTCATGTTGAACGGGTTCCTAGGGCAGGTCGTCTAGTGGGTTCGTATCACTTGGTATCAGAGCTTAGCTCAAATCAGGTTTTGTTCAATTCAATTCTACGTATCCTTAATTTACTTTTTAATTATTGTGGTTTTAAACTTTTTCTATATGTGTCAAAAAAATAAATATGTTTATTTTTTTTTATGATTTTTAATTTGGTTGGTATTAGATTGATTTAATTGAATGATTTGTAACAAAGGGTCTTAGGTTTGATATACCTAAGGTTTTAGTTGGTCGTATCAATTAGATTTTATACCTTAAGTTTGATTTGATCAATTTGTAACGAAGGGTCTTAGGTTTAATATACCTAAGGTTTTAGTTGGTTGATACAAAGAGGGTTTAAGGTTACTAATCTTCTACCTTTCATTTTTTTAGTTTTAGGATTTTAAATTTATTTTTTATTTATAAGTTAAAAAAATACATATGTCTTGAATTTTTTTAGTCTATTTAAAATTTCTTTATTTTTTTTTCTTGTGGTGTTCTTGAGTTTTTTTTTAAATAAAAAAATATATATCCAATTGCATGGAAGATAAAGATTTGAGGACAAATCTTTTTGAAGAAAGGGAGAATGATGTGATCCTAGCTCCAAAGAGGAAGATTTCAAGATTTGTTCATGCTAATAAGACAATGTTCATTCAAGAAAAGAACAATTAGCATAAATTCGTATTTTGTAGCATACTTCAGTATTTTAGCCATAAATCACTCTACAAAACTCTGATTGATATGATTCAAGAAGATTTTGAAAGCTAAGAAAGAGATCTACAAGTTTGGTGAAGATATCCAGAGTTAATTCGGCCTTATACTTGAGCTAAAATTATGAAAGATTATCAGATCGTGAATAAAACTGGGCAGACTGAATATACATCAGTAAATGGGCTGTATCTCACTCAATATAGATCCAAATGAAGTGATTCAAGATGCTGATGAAAGATAACAATAAGAGCTACAACTTTTATGTTTTGGGCTTAAGTTAATTTGGCCATCATCATATTGAAAAGTGTACTACAATGTGCTGCATAAGTAAATCCGAATTTAATTAGGATTATATTTTCTTATTTAAGTAGAATTATATTTTCTTATTTAAGAAGGATTTTGTTTCCTTGTTTAGTTAGGATATTAATTAGGTTTTATTTAGGGTTTCTTTAAGCCTATATAAAGGCCTTATTTTATGTAACCTAAGGGTGTGCAATCATGGATGATTAATAAAATTTAGAGAGGATTCTCTTTGGTTACTTGGTGGTTAACCATGTGACAACCTTTGTGACTTATCAATCTATCTTTCAGACAGTAGATTGTGGCGTCTTTTTAATAACCTTTGTTGCTTGTTTGTTATTGTTCAAAAGGTTAAAGTTTTGATATAGCTTTGGTTGTTTGGACTAACTAAACATGAGGTGAAGGTTCTCTATGTCTGAATTGGAACTTGATTTGAACTTTCCTTGAGAGCGTGGGTTTGGGTTCATGTTGAACGGGTTCCTAGGGCAGGTCGTCTAGTGGGTTCGTATCACATTCAACAATCTCATTTACATTTATGAGTTCAAAAAGCTAGAATATGTGATTAGTGTTGTGAATATTTGATTGGAAACATTGGATATCTTGTCTTAAAACCATTTGTGCACAAATCTGCACGAGTTGACATTTTGCGTTCAAACATGCGCAAATGTGCAAAAATTGTGCATTCATTTAAATCAACTAGATTTATGAGTTTTAAATGCTGGAATACGTCTTCGGGATTGAAAATATGTAGCTGGAACATTGGATTACGTATATTATAAACAATTTCTCCTTAGATTTTGCGTTCGTTCTTAGAGGCGCAAACGTGCACAAATTGTGCATTCAACAATCTCATTTATATATTCATGAGCTTAAAAAGCTAGAATATATATGATTAGGGTTGGAACATTGGATATCTTGTCTAAAACCATTTGCGCACAAATTTACGCGAGTTCACGTTTTGCGTTCAAGCATACGCAAATGTCCACAAATTGTGCATTGGACAAAATCAACAGCATTAACGAGTTTGAAATGCTGGAATATGTCTTCAGGATTGAAAATATGTAGTTGGAACATTGGATTACATGTTTTGAACAATTTGCGCATAAATTTTGTACGAGTTAAGGTTTTGCGTTCAAACTGGCGCAAAAGTGCAAAAATTATACATTCAACAATCTCATTTATATTTATGAGTTTAGAAAGCTAAAATATGTGATTGGTGTTGTGAATTTGCGATTGGAACATTGGATATCTTGTCTAAAAGCATTTGCGCACAAATTTGGACGAGTTCACGTGTTGCGTTCAAACAGGTGCAAATGTGCAAAAATTGTGCACCGAACAATCTCATTTATATTTATGAGTTTGAAAAGTGATTAGTGTTACGAATATGCGATTGGAAAATTGGATACCTTGTCTAAAACCATTTGCGCACAAATTTGCATGAGTTCACGTTTCGCGTTCACACAAGCGCAAAAATTGTGCATTCAATTAAATCAACTGGATTTATGAGTTTCAAAGGCTGGAATGCGTCTTTAGGATTGAAAATATGTAGTTGGAATGTTGGATTACATGTTTTAAACAATTTGTGCATAACTTTTCGCACGAGTTGACATTTTGCGTTCAAAAAAGCGCAAATGTGCAAGATTGTTCATTCAACAATCTCATTTGTATCTGTGAGATTAAAAAGCTAGAATATGTGATTAGTGCTATTAATATGCGATTGGAACATTGGATGTCTTGTCTAAAACCATTTGCGCACAAATTTGCACGAGTTCACGTTTTTCGTTCAAACATGCGCAAATGTGCACAAGTTGTGCATTCAATTAAATCAACTAGATTTACGAGTTTGAAATGCTGGAATATGTCTTTAGGATTGAAAATATGTGGTTGGAACATTGGATCACATGTTTTAAACAATTCGTGCATAAATTTAGCACGAGTTATCATTTTGCGTCCAAACAGGCGCAAACGTGCACAAATTGTGCATTCCACAATCTCATTTATATTTATGAGTTTGAAGAGCTAGAATTTTGGATTAGTGTTGTGAATATGTAATTGCAACATTGGATGTCTTGTCTAAAACCATTTGCGCACAAATTTGCACGAGTTCACGTTTTGTGTGAAAACAAGTGCAAATGTGCAAAAATTGTGCATTCAATTAAATCAACTAGATTTGCGAGCTTTAAATGCTGGAATATGCCTTTAGGATTGAAAATATGTAGTTGGAACATTGGATCACATGTTTTAAACAATCCGTGTATAAACTTTGCACGAGTTAACATTTTGCGTTCAAACAGGCGCAAATGTGCAAAAATTGTGCATTCAACAATCTCATTTATATTTAAGAGTTTAAAAAGCTAGAATATGTGATTAGTGTTGTGAATATTTGATGGGAACATTGGATATCTCGTCTTAAAACCATTTGCGCACAAATGTGCACGAGTTCACGTTTTGCGTTAAAACATGCGCAAATGTGCAAAATTTGTGCATTCAATTAAATCAACTGCAATTATGAGTTTTAAAGGCTGGAATATGTCTTTAGGATTGAAAATATGTAGTTCGAACATTGGATTACATGTTTTAAGCAGTTTATGTGTAAATTTTGCACGAGTTAACATTTTGCGTTCATAGAGGTGCAAATGTGCACAAATTGTGCATTCAACAATCTCATTTACATTTATGAGTTCAAAAAGCTAGAATATGTGATTAGTGTTGTGAATATTTGATTGGAAACATTGGATATCTTGTCTTAAAACCATTTGTGCACAAATCTGCACGAGTTGACATTTTGCGTTCAAACATGCGCAAATGTGCAAAAATTGTGCATTCATTTAAATCAACTAGATTTATGAGTTTTAAATGCTGGAATACGTCTTCGGGATTGAAAATATGTAGCTGGAACATTGGATTACGTATATTATAAACAATTTCTCCTTAGATTTTGCGTTCGTTCTTAGAGGCGCAAACGTGCACAAATTGTGCATTCAACAATCTCATTTATATATTCATGAGCTTAAAAAGCTAGAATATATATGATTAGGGTTGGAACATTGGATATCTTGTCTAAAACCATTTGCGCACAAATTTACGCGAGTTCACGTTTTGCGTTCAAGCATACGCAAATGTCCACAAATTGTGCATTGGACAAAATCAACAGCATTAACGAGTTTGAAATGCTGGAATATGTCTTCAGGATTGAAAATATGTAGTTGGAACATTGGATTACATGTTTTGAACAATTTGCGCATAAATTTTGTACGAGTTAAGGTTTTGCGTTCAAACTGGCGCAAAAGTGCAAAAATTATACATTCAACAATCTCATTTATATTTATGAGTTTAGAAAGCTAAAATATGTGATTGGTGTTGTGAATTTGCGATTGGAACATTGGATATCTTGTCTAAAAGCATTTGCGCACAAATTTGGACGAGTTCACGTGTTGCGTTCAAACAGGTGCAAATGTGCAAAAATTGTGCACCGAACAATCTCATTTATATTTATGAGTTTGAAAAGTGATTAGTGTTACGAATATGCGATTGGAAAATTGGATACCTTGTCTAAAACCATTTGCGCACAAATTTGCATGAGTTCACGTTTCGCGTTCACACAAGCGCAAAAATTGTGCATTCAATTAAATCAACTGGATTTATGAGTTTCAAAGGCTGGAATGCGTCTTTAGGATTGAAAATATGTAGTTGGAATGTTGGATTACATGTTTTAAACAATTTGTGCATAACTTTTCGCACGAGTTGACATTTTGCGTTCAAAAAAGCGCAAATGTGCAAGATTGTTCATTCAACAATCTCATTTGTATCTGTGAGATTAAAAAGCTAGAATATGTGATTAGTGCTATTAATATGCGATTGGAACATTGGATGTCTTGTCTAAAACCATTTGCGCACAAATTTGCACGAGTTCACGTTTTTCGTTCAAACATGCGCAAATGTGCACAAGTTGTGCATTCAATTAAATCAACTAGATTTACGAGTTTGAAATGCTGGAATATGTCTTTAGGATTGAAAATATGTGGTTGGAACATTGGATCACATGTTTTAAACAATTCGTGCATAAATTTAGCACGAGTTATCATTTTGCGTCCAAACAGGCGCAAACGTGCACAAATTGTGCATTCCACAATCTCATTTATATTTATGAGTTTGAAGAGCTAGAATTTTGGATTAGTGTTGTGAATATGTAATTGCAACATTGGATGTCTTGTCTAAAACCATTTGCGCACAAATTTGCACGAGTTCACGTTTTGTGTGAAAACAAGTGCAAATGTGCAAAAATTGTGCATTCAATTAAATCAACTAGATTTGTGAGCTTTAAATGCTGGAATATGCCTTTAGGATTGAAAATATGTAGTTGGAACATTGGATCACATGTTTTAAACAATCCGTGTATAAACTTTGCACGAGTTAACATTTTGCGTTCAAACAGGCGCAAATGTGCAAAAATTGTGCATTCAACAATCTCATTTATATTTAAGAGTTTAAAAAGCTAGAATATGTGATTAGTGTTGTGAATATTTGATGGGAACATTGGATATCTCGTCTTAAAACCATTTGCGCACAAATGTGCACGAGTTCACGTTTTGCGTTAAAACATGCGCAAATGTGCAAAATTTGTGCATTCAATTAAATCAACTGCAATTATGAGTTTTAAAGGCTGGAATATGTCTTTAGGATTGAAAATATGTAGTTCGAACATTGGATTACATGTTTTAAGCAGTTTATGTGTAAATTTTGCACGAGTTAACATTTTGCGTTCATAGAGGTGCAAATGTGCACAAATTGTGCATTCAACAATCTCATTTACATTTATGAGTTCAAAAAGCTAGAATATGTGATTAGTGTTGTGAATATTTGATTGGAAACATTGGATATCTTGTCTTAAAACCATTTGTGCACAAATCTGCACGAGTTGACATTTTGCGTTCAAACATGCGCAAATGTGCAAAAATTGTGCATTCATTTAAATCAACTAGATTTATGAGTTTTAAATGCTGGAATACATCTTCGGGATTGAAAATATGTAGCTGGAACATTGGATTACGTATATTATAAACAATTTCTCCTTAGATTTTGCGTTCGTTCTTAGAGGCGCAAACGTGCACAAATTGTGCATTCAACAATCTCATTTATATATTCATGAGCTTAAAAAGCTAGAATATATATGATTAGGGTTGGAACATTGGATATCTTGTCTAAAACCATTTGCGCACAAATTTACGCGAGTTCACGTTTTGCGTTCAAGCATACGCAAATGTCCACAAATTGTGCATTGGACAAAATCAACAGCATTAACGAGTTTGAAATGCTGGAATATGTCTTCAGGATTGAAAATATGTAGTTGGAACATTGGATTACATGTTTTGAACAATTTGCGCATAAATTTTGTACGAGTTAAGGTTTTGCGTTCAAACTGGCGCAAAAGTGCAAAAATTATACATTCAACAATCTCATTTATATTTATGAGTTTAGAAAGCTAAAATATGTGATTGGTGTTGTGAATTTGCGATTGGAACATTGGATATCTTGTCTAAAAGCATTTGCGCACAAATTTGGACGAGTTCACGTGTTGCGTTCAAACAGGTGCAAATGTGCAAAAATTGTGCACTGAACAATCTCATTTATATTTATGAGTTTGAAAAGTGATTAGTGTTACGAATATGCGATTGGAAAATTGGATACCTTGTCTAAAACCATTTGCGCACAAATTTGCATGAGTTCACGTTTCGCGTTCACACAAGCGCAAAAATTGTGCATTCAATTAAATCAACTGGATTTATGAGTTTCAAAGGCTGGAATGCGTCTTTAGGATTGAAAATATGTAGTTGGAATGTTGGATTACATGTTTTAAAAAATTTGTGCATAACTTTTCGCACGAGTTGACATTTTGCGTTCAAAAAAGCGCAAATGTGCAAGATTGTTCATTCAACAATCTCATTTGTATCTGTGAGATTAAAAAGCTAGAATATGTGATTAGTGCTATTAATATGCGATTGGAACATTGGATGTCTTGTCTAAAACCATTTGCGCACAAATTTGCACGAGTTCACGTTTTTCGTTCAAACATGCGCAAATGTGCACAAGTTGTGCATTCAATTAAATCAACTAGATTTACGAGTTTGAAATGCTGGAATATGTCTTTAGGATTGAAAATATGTGGTTGGAACATTGGATCACATGTTTTAAACAATTCGTGCATAAATTTAGCACGAGTTATCATTTTGCGTCCAAACAGGCGCAAACGTGCACAAATTGTGCATTCCACAATCTCATTTATATTTATGAGTTTGAAGAGCTAGAATTTTGGATTAGTGTTGTGAATATGTAATTGCAACATTGGATGTCTTGTCTAAAACCATTTGCGCACAAATTTGCACGAGTTCACGTTTTGTGTGAAAACAAGTGCAAATGTGCAAAAATTGTGCATTCAATTAAATCAAATAGATTTGCGAGCTTTAAATGCTGGAATATGCCTTTAGGATTGAAAATATGTAGTTGGAACATTGGATCACATGTTTTAAACAATCCGTGTATAAACTTTGCACGAGTTAACATTTTGCGTTCAAACAGGCGCAAATGTGCAAAAATTGTGCATTCAACAATCTCATTTATATTTAAGAGTTTAAAAAGCTAGAATATGTGATTAGTGTTGTGAATATTTGATGGGAACATTGGATATCTCGTCTTAAAACCATTTGCGCACAAATGTGCACGAGTTCACGTTTTGCGTTAAAACATGCGCAAATGTGCAAAATTTGTGCATTCAATTAAATCAACTGCAATTATGAGTTTTAAAGGCTGGAATATGTCTTTAGGATTGAAAATATGTAGTTCGAACATTGGATTACATGTTTTAAGCAGTTTATGTGTAAATTTTGCACGAGTTAACATTTTGCGTTCATAGAGGTGCAAATGTGCACAAATTGTGCATTCAACAATCTCATTTACATTTATGAGTTCAAAAAGCTAGAATATGTGATTAGTGTTGTGAATATTTGATTGGAAACATTGGATATCTTGTCTTAAAACCATTTGTGCACAAATCTGCACGAGTTGACATTTTGCGTTCAAACATGCGCAAATGTGCAAAAATTGTGCATTCATTTAAATCAACTAGATTTATGAGTTTTAAATGCTGGAATACGTCTTCGGGATTGAAAATATGTAGCTGGAACATTGGATTACGTATATTATAAACAATTTCTCCTTAGATTTTGCGTTCGTTCTTAGAGGCGCAAACGTGCACAAATTGTGCATTCAACAATCTCATTTATATATTCATGAGCTTAAAAAGCTAGAATATATATGATTAGGGTTGGAACATTGGATATCTTGTCTAAAACCATTTGCGCACAAATTTACGCGAGTTCACGTTTTGCGTTCAAGCATACGCAAATGTCCACAAATTGTGCATTGGACAAAATCAACAGCATTAACGAGTTTGAAATGCTGGAATATGTCTTCAGGATTGAAAATATGTAGTTGGAACATTGGATTACATGTTTTGAACAATTTGCGCATAAATTTTGTACGAGTTAAGGTTTTGCGTTCAAACTGGCGCAAAAGTGCAAAAATTATACATTCAACAATCTCATTTATATTTATGAGTTTAGAAAGCTAAAATATGTGATTGGTGTTGTGAATTTGCGATTGGAACATTGGATATCTTGTCTAAAAGCATTTGCGCACAAATTTGGACGAGTTCACGTGTTGCGTTCAAACAGGTGCAAATGTGCAAAAATTGTGCACCGAACAATCTCATTTATATTTATGAGTTTGAAAAGTGATTAGTGTTACGAATATGCGATTGGAAAATTGGATACCTTGTCTAAAACCATTTGCGCACAAATTTGCATGAGTTCACGTTTCGCGTTCACACAAGCGCAAAAATTGTGCATTCAATTAAATCAACTGGATTTATGAGTTTCAAAGGCTGGAATGCGTCTTTAGGATTGAAAATATGTAGTTGGAATGTTGGATTACATGTTTTAAACAATTTGTGCATAACTTTTCGCACGAGTTGACATTTTGCGTTCAAAAAAGCGCAAATGTGCAAGATTGTTCATTCAACAATCTCATTTGTATCTGTGAGATTAAAAAGCTAGAATATGTGATTAGTGCTATTAATATGCGATTGGAACATTGGATGTCTTGTCTAAAACCATTTGCGCACAAATTTGCACGAGTTCACGTTTTTCGTTCAAACATGCGCAAATGTGCACAAGTTGTGCATTCAATTAAATCAACTAGATTTACGAGTTTGAAATGCTGGAATATGTCTTTAGGATTGAAAATATGTGGTTGGAACATTGGATCACATGTTTTAAACAATTCGTGCATAAATTTAGCACGAGTTATCATTTTGCGTCCAAACAGGCGCAAACGTGCACAAATTGTGCATTCCACAATCTCATTTATATTTATGAGTTTGAAGAGCTAGAATTTTGGATTAGTGTTGTGAATATGTAATTGCAACATTGGATGTCTTGTCTAAAACCATTTGCGCACAAATTTGCACGAGTTCACGTTTTGTGTGAAAACAAGTGCAAATGTGCAAAAATTGTGCATTCAATTAAATCAAATAGATTTGCGAGCTTTAAATGCTGGAATATGCCTTTAGGATTGAAAATATGTAGTTGGAACATTGGATCACATGTTTTAAACAATCCGTGTATAAACTTTGCACGAGTTAACATTTTGCGTTCAAACAGGCGCAAATGTGCAAAAATTGTGCATTCAACAATCTCATTTATATTTAAGAGTTTAAAAAGCTAGAATATGTGATTAGTGTTGTGAATATTTGATGGGAACATTGGATATCTCGTCTTAAAACCATTTGCGCACAAATGTGCACGAGTTCACGTTTTGCGTTAAAACATGCGCAAATGTGCAAAATTTGTGCATTCAATTAAATCAACTGCAATTATGAGTTTTAAAGGCTGGAATATGTCTTTAGGATTGAAAATATGTAGTTCGAACATTGGATTACATGTTTTAAGCAGTTTATGTGTAAATTTTGCACGAGTTAACATTTTGCGTTCATAGAGGTGCAAATGTGCACAAATTGTGCATTCAACAATCTCATTTACATTTATGAGTTCAAAAAGCTAGAATATGTGATTAGTGTTGTGAATATTTGATTGGAAACATTGGATATCTTGTCTTAAAACCATTTGTGCACAAATCTGCACGAGTTGACATTTTGCGTTCAAACATGCGCAAATGTGCAAAAATTGTGCATTCATTTAAATCAACTAGATTTATGAGTTTTAAATGCTGGAATACGTCTTCGGGATTGAAAATATGTAGCTGGAACATTGGATTACGTATATTATAAACAATTTCTCCTTAGATTTTGCGTTCGTTCTTAGAGGCGCAAACGTGCACAAATTGTGCATTCAACAATCTCATTTATATATTCATGAGCTTAAAAAGCTAGAATATATATGATTAGGGTTGGAACATTGGATATCTTGTCTAAAACCATTTGCGCACAAATTTACGCGAGTTCACGTTTTGCGTTCAAGCATACGCAAATGTCCACAAATTGTGCATTGGACAAAATCAACAGCATTAACGAGTTTGAAATGCTGGAATATGTCTTCAGGATTGAAAATATGTAGTTGGAACATTGGATTACATGTTTTGAACAATTTGCGCATAAATTTTGTACGAGTTAAGGTTTTGCGTTCAAACTGGCGCAAAAGTGCAAAAATTATACATTCAACAATCTCATTTATATTTATGAGTTTAGAAAGCTAAAATATGTGATTGGTGTTGTGAATTTGCGATTGGAACATTGGATATCTTGTCTAAAAGCATTTGCGCACAAATTTGGACGAGTTCACGTGTTGCGTTCAAACAGGTGCAAATGTGCAAAAATTGTGCACCGAACAATCTCATTTATATTTATGAGTTTGAAAAGTGATTAGTGTTACGAATATGCGATTGGAAAATTGGATACCTTGTCTAAAACCATTTGCGCACAAATTTGCATGAGTTCACGTTTCGCGTTCACACAAGCGCAAAAATTGTGCATTCAATTAAATCAACTGGATTTATGAGTTTCAAAGGCTGGAATGCGTCTTTAGGATTGAAAATATGTAGTTGGAATGTTGGATTACATGTTTTAAACAATTTGTGCATAACTTTTCGCACGAGTTGACATTTTGCGTTCAAAAAAGCGCAAATGTGCAAGATTGTTCATTCAACAATCTCATTTGTATCTGTGAGATTAAAAAGCTAGAATATGTGATTAGTGCTATTAATATGCGATTGGAACATTGGATGTCTTGTCTAAAACCATTTATGATACGAACCCTACCTATAAAAGAGATAGAACGCGCATCCAACTTTGAATATTAGCCCAAGGATCATCAAGGATAGTTGTGTTGATGGAGCTAAACCCCTTGCTTATTAAATTGAAGCAAGATACTTAGCTATTATAAGATGAACAATCACACAATTCTAAGTTTAATCTAACCTAGCAATTGTAATGAAAGGTAGAAGTGAAACAATTCAAGTAAACTTGCAAAGTTTCAAAAGAACAAAGTTTAAGGAAAAACCTTACTTTTAATATTTCAATCTTCTTTATTGACTCCAAAATATGAATAAAAAAAAACAACTTCCAAATTCGTCCAATTCAAGCTAATTAATTTCAGAATAGGAAATTAAGCTAATTAGCTTGAATTCTTCATCATGCGGCTCCAAGCTTGTACTTGTAGTCAAATCCACCAACTTGCTTATAATGTGAAAGACAAGCAAATTCAATGCTTGTTTGAACTTCTTTGTCTTTGATCTTGTCATTGGTCCCTCATAATGCAATGGATCACTTGGTTTGATGGGCTTGCTTAGCTTGGTTGCATCATTCCCCCTTTCCTCAAGATGATTCATCCTCGAATCATCACCTACATTAAAATCAAAAAGAGATAAATCAGCAACATTAAATGTAGCACTTACACCATACTCACCGGGTAAGTCAATCTTATAAGCATTGTCATTGATGCGCTCTAACACTTGGAAGGGTCCATCACCACGAGGCATCAACTTAGATTTCCTTTGAGTAGGAAACCTTTCTTTACGCAAATGTACCCAAACCCAATCACCTGGTTCAAATACAACTTTTATGCGCCCCTTGTTTGCATGTTTGGCATATTGCTCATTCTTTCTTTCAAGATTTGCTCGCACCTTTTCATGTAAGGACTTCACAAATTCTGCCTTCTTCTTTCCATCTAGATTTACTTGTTCACTCAAAGGTAAAGCAATCAAATCTAAAGGACTCAACGGAATAAAACCATAAACAATCTCAAAAGGACAAAAATTGGTAGAAGAATGCACACTACGATTATATGCAAATTCAATATGTGGCAAGCAATCTTCCCATGATTTCAAATTATGCCTAACCATGGTTCTTAGTAATTGAGATAAAGTTCTATTAACTACCTCAGTTTGCCCATCAGTTTGTGGATGACAGGTTGTAGAAAATAAAAGTTTAGTGCCCAATTTACCCCACAAAGTCTTCCAAAAGTAGCTTAAAAATTTAGCATCTCTATCACTCACAATTGTTCTAGGCATGCCATGCAATCGAACAATCTCTTTAAAGAACAAATCCGCAACATGTTGTGCATCATTAGTTTTTCTACATGCTATAAAGTGAGCCATTTTAGAAAACCTATCTACAACAACATATATTGAATCATGTCCTTGCCTAGTCCTAGGTAAACCAAGCACAAAATCCATGGAAATATCAATCCAAGGTGAACTAGGCACCGGTAAAGGCATATACAAACCATGTGGTTTTAACTTAGACTTAGCTTGTTTACACACAATGCACTTATCATAAATTCTAACAACATCTTTTTTCATGTTAGGCCAATAAAAGTGATCATGTAAAACATCTAAAGTCTTGGCTATACCAAAATGTCCCATTAAACCACCCTCATGTGCTTCACGAACAAGTAATTCACGCATAGAACAGTTAGGAACACACAACCGTTTCTCTTTAAACAAGTAACCATCATGCCTATAGAACTTTTCAAAAGCAATATTTTCACATGCATGATAAACACTACCAAAATCACTGTCATTCTCATATAGCTCTTTTATGTATTCAAATCCTAGCAATTTGGCATCTAAAGAAGCAAGTAAAGTATACCTTCTTGAAAGTGCATCAGCCACAACATTCTCTTTACCTTGCTTGTATTTAATGCGCAAATGGTTTTAGACAAGATATCCAATGTTCCAACCCTAATCATATATATTCTAGCTTTTTAAGCTCATGAATATATAAATGAGATTGTTGAATGCACAATTTGTGCACGTTTGCGCCTCTAAGAACGAACGCAAAATCTAAGGAGAAATTGTTTATAATATATGTAATCCAATGTTCCAGCTACATATTTTCAATCCCGAAGACGTATTCCAGCATTTAAAACTCATAAATCTAGTTGATTTAAATGAATGCACAATTTTTGCACATTTGCGCATGTTTGAACGCAAAATGTCAACTCGTGCAGATTTGTGCACAAATGGTTTTAAGACAAGATATCCAATGTTTCCAATCAAATATTCACAACACTAATCACATATTCTAGCTTTTTGAACTCATAAATGTAAATGAGATTGTTGAATGCGCAATTTGTGCACATTTGCACCTCTATGAACGCAAAATGTTAACTCGTGCAAAATTTACACATAAACTGCTTAAAACATGTAATCCAATGTTCGAACTACATATTTTCAATCCTAAAGACATATTCCAGCCTTTAAAACTCATAATTGCAGTTGATTTAATTGAATGCACAAATTTTGCACATTTGCGCATGTTTTAACGCAAAACGTGAACTCGTGCAC
The DNA here is from genome assembly GCA_947683625.1 of Mallotus nudiflorus. Lineage (NCBI taxonomy): Eukaryota > Viridiplantae > Streptophyta > Magnoliopsida > Malpighiales > Euphorbiaceae > Mallotus > Mallotus nudiflorus. The sequence continues at coordinate 4,113 of CANTUR010001462.1, read as the reverse complement.
ATTTGTGCGCAAATGGTTTTAAGACGAGATATCCAATGTTCCCATCAAATATTCACAACACTAATCACATATTCTATCTTTTTAAACTCTTAAATATAAATGAGATTGTTGAATGCACAATTTTTGCACATTTGCGCCTGTTTGAACGCAAAAATGTTAACTCGTGCAAAGTTTATACACGGATTGTTTAAAACATGTGATCCAATGTTCCAACTACATATTTTCAATCCTAAAGGCATATTCCAGCATTTCAAACTCGTTAATGCTGTTGATTTTGTCCAATGCACAATTTGTGGACATTTGCGTATGCTTGAACGCAAAACGTGAACTCGCGTAAATTTGTGCGCAAATGGTTTTAGACAAGATATCCAATGTTCCAACCCTAATCATATATATTCTAGCTTTTTAAGCTCATGAATATATAAATGAGATTGTTGAATGCACAATTTGTGCACGTTTGCGCCTCTAAGAACGAACGCAAAATCTAAGGAGAAATTGTTTATAATATATGTAATCCAATGTTCCAGCTACATATTTTCAATCCCGAAGACGTATTCCAGCATTTAAAACTCATAAATCTAGTTGATTTAAATGAATGCACAATTTTTGCACATTTGCGCATGTTTGAACGCAAAATGTCAACTCGTGCAGATTTGTGCACAAATGGTTTTAAGACAAGATATCCAATGTTTCCAATCAAATATTCACAACACTAATCACATATTCTAGCTTTTTGAACTCATAAATGTAAATGAGATTGTTGAATGCACAATTTGTGCACATTTGCACCTCTATGAACGCAAAATGTTAACTCGTGCAAAATTTACACATAAACTGCTTAAAACATGTAATCCAACGTTCGAACTACATATTTTCAATCCTAAAGACATATTCCAGCCTTTAAAACTCATAATTGCAGTTGATTTAATTGAATGCACAAATTTTGCACATTTGCGCATGTTTTAACGCAAAACGTGAACTCGTGCACATTTGTGCGCAAATGGTTTTAAGACGAGATATCCAATGTTCCCATCAAATATTCACAACACTAATCACATATTCTAGCTTTTTAAACTCTTAAATATAAATGAGATTGTTGAATGCACAATTTTTGCACATTTGCGCCTGTTTGAACGCAAAATGTTAACTCGTGCAAAGTTTATACACGGATTGTTTAAAACATGTGATCCAATGTTCCAACTACATATTTTCAATCCTAAAGGCATATTCCAGCATTTAAAGCTCGCAAATCTAGTTGATTTAATTGAATGCACAATTTTTGCACATTTGCACTTGTTTTCACACAAAACGTGAACTCGTGCAAATTTGTGCGCAAATGGTTTTAGACAAGACATCCAATGTTGCAATTACATATTCACAACACTAATCCAAAATTCTAGCTCTTCAAACTCATAAATATAAATGAGATTGTGGAATGCACAATTTGTGCACGTTTGCGCCTGTTTGGACGCAAAATGATAACTCGTGCTAAATTTATGCACGAATTGTTTAAAACATGTGATCCAATGTTCCAACCACATATTTTCAATCCTAAAGACATATTCCAGCATTTCAAACTCGTAAATCTAGTTGATTTAATTGAATGCACAACTTGTGCACATTTGCGCATGTTTGAACGAAAAACGTGAACTCGTGCAAATTTGTGCGCAAATGGTTTTAGACAAGACATCCAATGTTCCAATCGCATATTAATAGCACTAATCACATATTCTAGCTTTTTAATCTCACAGATACAAATGAGATTGTTGAATGAACAATCTTGCACATTTGCGCTTTTTTGAACGCAAAATGTCAACTCGTGCGAAAAGTTATGCACAAATTGTTTAAAACATGTAATCCAACATTCCAACTACATATTTTCAATCCTAAAGACGCATTCCAAGCCTTTGAAACTCATAAATCCAGTTGATTTAATTGAATGCACAATTTTTGCGCTTGTGTGAACGCGAAACGTGAACTCATGCAAATTTGTGCGCAAATGGTTTTTAGACAAGGTATCCAATTTTTCCAATCGCATATTCGTAACACTAATCACTTTTCAAACTCATACATATAAATGAGATTGTTCAGTGCACAATTTTTTGCACATTTGCACCTGTTTGAACGCAAAACGTGAACTCGTCCAAATTTGTGCGCAAATGCTTTTAGACAAGATATCCAATGTTCCAATCGCAAATTTACAACACCAATCACAAATTTTAGCTTTCTAAACTCATAAATATAAATGAGATTGTTGAATGTATAATTTTTGCACTTTTGCGCCAGTTTGAACGCAAAACCTTAACTCGTACAAAATTTATGCGCAAATGTTTCAAAACATGTAATCCCATGTTCCCAACTACATATTTTCAATCCTGAAGACATATTCCAGCATTTCAAACTCGTTAATGCTGTTGATTTTGTCCAATGCACAATTTGTGGACATTTGCGTATGCTTGAACGCAAAACGTGAACTCGCGTAAATTTGTGCGCAAATGGTTTTAGACAAGATATCCAATGTTCCAACCCTAATCATATATATTCTAGCTTTTTAAGCTCATGAATATATAAATGAGATTGTTGAATGCACAATTTGTGCACGTTTGCGCCTCTAAGAACGAACGCAAAATCTAAGGAGAAATTGTTTATAATATACGTAATCCAATGTTCCAGCTACATATTTTCAATCCCGAAGACGTATTCCAGCATTTAAAAACTCATAAATCTAGTTGATTTAAATGAATGCACAATTTTTGCACATTTGCGCATGTTTGAACGCAAAATGTCAACTCGTGCAGATTTGTGCACAAATGGTTTTAAGACAAGATATCCAATGTTTCCAATCAAATATTCACAACACTAATCACATATTCTAGCTTTTTGAACTCATAAATGTAAATGAGATTGTTGAATGCACAATTTGTGCACATTTGCACCTCTATGAACGCAAAATGTTAACTCGTGCAAAATTATACACATAAACTGCTTAAAACATGTAATCCAATGTTCGAACAACATATTTTCAATCCTAAAGACATATTCCAGCCTTTAAAACTCATAATTGCAGTTGATTTAATTGAATGCACAAATTTTGCACATTTGCGCATGTTTTAACGCAAAACGTGAACTCGTGCACATTTGTGCGCAAATGGTTTTAAGACGAGATATCCAATGTTCCCATCAAATATTCACAACACTAATCACATATTCTAGCTTTTTAAACTCTTAAATATAAATGAGATTGTTGAATGCACAATTTTTGCACATTTGCCGCCTGTTTGGAACGCAAAATGTTAACTCGTGCAAAGTTTATACACGGATTGTTTTAAAACATGTGAATCCCAATGTTCCAACTACATATTTTCAATCCTAAAGGCATATTCCAGCATTTAAAGCTCGCAAATCTATTTGATTTAATTGAATGCACAATTTTTGCACATTTGCACTTGTTTTCACACAAAAACGTGAACTCGTGCAAATTTGTGCGCAAATGGTTTTAGACAAGACATCCAATGTTGCAATTACATATTCACAACACTAATCCAAAATTCTAGCTCTTCAAACTCATAAATAATAAATGAGATTGTGGAATGCACAATTTGTGCACGTTTGCGCCTGTTTGGACGCAAAATGATAACTCGTGCTAAATTTATGCACGAATTGTTTAAAACATGTGATCCAATGTTCCAACCACATATTTTCAATCCTAAAGACATATTCCAGCATTTCAAACTCGTAAATCTAGTTGATTTAATTGAATGCACAACTTGTGCACATTTGCGCATGTTTGAACGAAAAACGTGAACTCGTGCAAATTTGTGCGCAAATGGTTTTAGACAAGACATCCAATGTTCCAATCGCATATTAATAGCACTAATCACATATTCTAGCTTTTTAATCTCACAGATACAAATGAGATTGTTGAATGAACAATCTTGCACATTTGCGCTTTTTTTGAACGCAAAATGTCAACTCGTGCGAAAAGTTATGCACCAAATTGTTTAAAACATGTAATCCAACATTCCAACTACATATTTTCAATCCTAAAGGACGCATTCCAGCCTTTGAAAACTCATAAATCCAGTTGATTTAATTGAATGCACAATTTTTTGC
>CANTUR010001461.1:0-158219 GCA_947683625.1 Mallotus nudiflorus | reverse complement strand
TAAATATAATAATAAAATATTAGGGTAATAATAAACCCTAATTAAATAAATATACACACACAGGCTTTATTTAATAATTTAAAAATATGTATGAGTTCATGCAAACCCGTAAATACATTTTAAAATAATTAATAATACATTGTTTACGTGGAAATTTCCCCGAAAATGAAAGTCCCGGGAAAATTTACGTAAAACACTGTATATAAGACACAGTAATTAAAAATAGGTTTAAAATACTATTAACTCATAAAATATCGTATTAATGCATAAAATTATTGACACTGTATATCCCGGTACAGTGTAAAAATATTTTAAAAACACGGGATATTACAATTACTTAGGTTTATTTTTGGTATAGTTTGGTATATTTTTAACTATATGCATGTTTTATAACTAAATTATTCTTAAAATGCTTTTATGTATATTTTGGTATATTTTAGTTTATTTTGTAATTGTATTGGAATTACTCGACGTATATATACTCGAAATGTACCTGGTTTACTTTTGGTATATTTCTAGTATATATATGGTTTATGTTGATATTTTATTGAACATTCATGCATCATTTATTTTTGTGAATGAATGTTTTATATTATTAATGATGAAGGATATCAATAGAACGTGCTACCTAGTGGGCAGCACTAGGACCGAGTACGTACCGGTACGCCTATAGTATTTAGGCTATATTACTAACTTATCTGTGGATATTGATTGAATGTGATTATTGATATGTGTGAGATATGGTTTCGGTTGTGATTGCTGGAGCTCGGTTGACCAAAGTGTCTCGGGGTCAATCACACTGGCAGTCAGACTGCTGGAGTTCGGTTGACTTAGTGTCTCGAGGCCAGTCTACTGTCTAAATGGACTAAGTGGATATATTTGGAATAAGTGAGCCCATATGGCTAGAGTGTTTTCTAACACTGTTTCTGAGGTTGCAATATTCTAGGGTTCTATGAGATCCTTCATAAAAGTTGATTTTCAATAAAATATATATAAAAAATAATTTTATTGCATCTGTGTGTATTTGCCTGTATATATACATATTAGATATATACTGTAATATCCCGTGTTTTTAAAAATATTTTTACACTGTACCGGGATATGCAGTGTTAATAAATTTTGAATATATGTGCGATATTTTTACGAGTTAATATGTATTTAAAATCTATTTTAATTACTGTGTATTATTTTCAGTGTTTTACGTAAAATTTTTCCGGGACTTGTATTTTCGGGGAAATTTTCACGTAAATATTTTAATATAATTATTTTAAATATATTTTCGGACTTGCATGAACTCATGCGTATTTTAAAATACTAAATAAAGCCTACGTGTGTGTATATTTATTTAATTAGGGTTTAATACATAAAACCCTAATATTGTATTATTTATTTATTATTATTTAATTATTTTATTTATTATTAAATTATTAAAATTTATTTTTTTATTATTATTATTTTATTAATATTTAATTATTTTATTTTTTTTCTTTTTCTTTTTCTTTTTTTTTTCCTTTTTCTTTCTTTTTCTTTTTCTTTTTCTTTCCTTTTTCTTTCTTTTCTTTTCTTCTTCTTCTTCTTCTTTCCTCCCGTGCCCGACGCCCAACCACCATCCCTCACCGTCTACAACTCCGGCCACCTACCGTCGGTGTGCCTCCCGGCTTGCCACCGCCCATTCCCAGTCGTCCTTCGCCGCCTCCAGCCCCTTTCCCCGGCGCCGACAGCTCCATTCTTCCTCTTTTGGCCGAAATCTTCCCTTCGTCGTTTCTCCCTCCTCCGGCCACCGTTTTGACACCGCCAGTCTCTTTCTTCTTCTTGAGCTCCGTATGAGTATGATTCTAGCTTTGGTTTGAGCTAAAATGGTTTAGATTTGCTTAGGTTTTGATTTTTCCAATTCGGTCACATTAGGGTTTTTGATTTTTTTTGAGCTTCGAATTGGATGATTCATGGAAAATCCCTTCACAAATGTTGTTCCTAGTAGCGTGATCTACATGTAGTGAATTTTATGTAGAATTTTTGGAGATTTTTTTGGATTTTTGGGTATATTTTGAATATTTTAATATTATTTTCTAATTTTCGGAAATTAATTATTTAAATTATGAAATTGGAGTTTATGGTTAAATTAGGTGATGAAATGAATTATAGGAATTTATTTGGAATTTTTATGAATTTCTAAGTATTTATTTTGAATTATTGAAGTTTATGTGATTTGAGAAATTAGGTTAAATGTGTTTTAATTTGAATTTAATTGGTTAATTGAGTTTAATTATTGATATTATTGATAAATATGTTGAGAAAATTAATTTTGATAATTTTATAATTTTTGGTGAATTTTTGAAGTAATTTAAGTATATTTATATATATAGGGTATTTTGGTAATTTTACCCTAAATTGTCTAAAAATGTAATTTAATTGGTTTTAATAGTTATTTAAAGTATAAAAATGATTTCTACAAATTATTTGATATTTTAACTAATTAAAACTATTTTTCGTGAATTATTTTCAATTATATATATAATATACGGTTTTTCTAATAAAATGAGTTTTTATCGGTTTTTACAGTGTTTTAAGGTTAATTATGTAATTTTTACCTATGAGATGTATTTCTAGGTTTTAAGGATATTTTTGGTATATCTAGAATTGTTCTGTGTTTGTGGACCCCGGTCGGTGGACTGTAGTTTGGAGTCCGACCGTGGGATTTTGATTGTGTTGAGCTTATTTTTTGAAGTGTATTTCCTTGTAGGGTCGGCTCTACTCTTTTGAGTAGAGAGATGTCCGTTTTTACAGGGGAGGTTCTGTCGAATTTTCGATAGAATTCTCGTAAAACGTGATGTCCAGTCGAACCCTAATTTTCAATTCTATGTTTAATACTCTAGATTGAATTCTAGGATTTCTATTAGGTTTATTCTGATGTTGATTATTTATTGCTTGTTTAGTTGTGCCGAGACCGAGGGCTAGTGGACCAGGCCCGTCGGACCCGTCTCGCGGAGCGCATTAGGTGAGTTACTATACTATATATATATGCTTAGGATGCATGATTAGAAATGCATGTTTTATGTTGATTAAATATGCATAAATAATTTGATTATTTCTTAAGTTTACATTAAGTATATTTTTGGTATATAATAAATTATATACATGTTTTATTAATAAAATATATTTAAAATGTTTTTAAATATATTTTTAGTTTAATTTATAATTTGATTGGACTTATTTGACATATATATACTCGAAATATACCTGGTTTACTTTTGGTATATTTCCGGTATATATATGGTTTATATTGTTATTTTATTTAAATTCATGCATCATTTATTGTGAATGAATGTTTTATATTTAATGATGAAGGATATCAATAGAACGTGCTACCTAGTGGGCAGCACTAGGACCGAGTACGTACCGGTGCGCCTATAGATTTAGGCTATGTTACTAACTAATTGTGGGATATTGATTTGATTATGATTATCGATATGTGAGATGTGGTTTGTGGTGTGATTGCTGGAGCTCGGTTGACCAAGTGTCTCGAGGCCAATCACACTGGCAGTCAGACTGCTGGAGCTCGGTTGACTTAGTGTCTCGGGGCCAGTCTACTGTCTAAATGGATTAAGTGGATATATTTGGAATAAGTGAGCCTATATGGCTAGAGTGTTGTTTAACACTATTTCTGAGGTTGCGATATTCTAGGGTTCTATGTGATCCTTCATAAAAGATGATTTTTTTTTTATGAAATATATAAAATGATTTTATTGCATCTGTGTGTAATTGCTTGTATATATACATATTATATATATACTGTTGACTGTATGCATTATCACTTAGTATGTATGTATATATATTATAGTAATTCACTCAGTGAGGTCTGACTCCCCTCCGTGACTATTTTTCAGGAGAGTCAACTTCCTCAGACCTCAGTAGCAGGTCGATACGCCGGATTTCTTCCGCCCCGGCTTCTTTATGTAAATTATCTACTTGAGTCTTATTTATTTTATCTAGACACTGCAATAGTTGTGAATTAAGTATTGGATTTCATGTATATTATTTAAAGAGATGTATTATATTGAAACTGGATTTGTATTAAAGAGATTATGTATTTATGAGATGGGATTTTGATTAAATCCAGTGATGAAAATAATATTATGATATTATGATTTTTATTTCGCTGCATATTAAATTGTTATTATTGTTATTGCATGATTTATTTTATTTTTAGGCTTGCTACGGGTTCCGGATTCGAAAGAATTCCCGTCCCCTAGCGCCGGTCATGGCCCCTGTTTTGGGTCGTGACATATACTGTTGACTGTATGCATTGTCATTTAGTGTTATGTATATATATTATAGTAATTCACTCAGTGAGGTCTGACTCCCCTCCGTTGACTATTTTTCAGGAGAGTCAACTTCTTAAGACCTCAGTAGCAGGTCGATATGCCGGATTTCTTCCGCCCCGGCTTCTTTGTGTAAATTATTTACTTGAGTCTTATTTTATAATATAGACACTGTAGTAGTTTGTGAATTAAAGTGTGAGATTTCATGTATTTTATTTAAAGAGATGTATTATATTGAAACTGGATTTGTACTGAAAGATTTAATATATATATGTGATGAGATGAGATTTGATTTAAATCCAGTGATGAAAATGTTATTATTATATTTATGATTTGATTTATGATTTTTTTAATTTCCGCTGCATTTGATATTGTTACTATTATTATTGCATGTTATTTTTTTTTAGGCTTGCTACGGGTTCCGGATTCGAAAGAATTCCCGTTCCCTAGTGCCGGTCATGGCCTTTGTTTTGGGTCGTGACAAATATATATACAGACAAATACACACAGATGCAATAAAATCATTTATATATATTTTACTGAAAATCATCTTTTATGAAGGATCACATAGAACCCTAGAATATCGCAACCTCGAAAACAGTGTTAGACAACACTCTAGCCATACAGGTCACTTAATCCAAATATATCCACTTACTCCATTTTAGACAGGTAGACTGGCCCCGAGACACTAAGTCAATCGAGCTCCAGCAGTCTGACTGCCAGTGTGATTGGCCCCGAGACACTTGGTCAACCGAGCTCCAGCAATCACACCTCCAAACCATATCTCACACATGTAATAATCATATCCAATCAATATCCACAAATGGTAGTAATATAGCCTAAATGCTTATAGGCGTACGGTACGTACTCGGTCCTAGTGCTGCCCACTAGGTAGCATGTTCTATCGATATCCTTCATTAATAAATATAAAACATTCATTCACAATTAAATGATGCATGAATTTAAATGAAATAACAATATAAATCATATATATACCGGAAATACACCAAAAGTAAACCAGGTATATTTCGAGTATATATATGTCAAATGAATTCAATCAATTTACAAATTATGCTAGAAATATATTTAAAAACATTTTAAATATGATTTATTAATAAAACATGCATTTAATTTAATATAAACCAAAATAAAAAAAATAAACTAAATATAAACTTAAGAAATAATCAAATTATTTATGCATATTTAATCAAAATAAAACATGCATTTCTAAATCATGCATCCTAAGCATATATATATAAAATAGCAACTCACAAAATTAGTGCGCTCCACGAGATGGATCCGACGGGCCTGGTCCACTAGCCCTCGGTCTCGGCGCAACTAAACAAGCAATAAATAACCGACATTAGAATAAACCTAGCAGAAATCCTAGAATTTGATCTAGAGTATTAAACACAGAATTGAGATTAGGGTTCGACCGGACATCACGTTGTACGAAAATTCTACCAAAAATTCGACAGAACCTCCTCTATAAAATGGACATCTCTCTACTCAAAAGAGTAAAGCCGACCCTGCAAGGAAATACACTTCGAAAAACAAGCGCAACACAAATCCACTTCGAAAAACAGCGCAACACAATCCACAACCCCTCGGTCGGACTCCAGACTACAATCTACCGACCGGGGGTCCACAAACACAGAACAATTCTGATAATATCAAAAATACCCTTATAATATAGAAATACATTTTATATGTAGAAATTACATAATTAACCTTTAAACACTGTAAAACCGATAAAAACTCATTTTATTTGAAAAACCGTATATTATATATATAATTGAAATAATTCACGAAAAATAGTTTTAATTAGTTAGAAATACTAAATAATTTGTAGAAATCATTTTTATACCTTAAATAATTATTAAAACCAATTAAATTACATTTTTAGCCAATTTAGGGTGAAATTATCAAAATACCCCTATATATATAAATATACTTAAATTATTTCAAAAATTCACCAAAAATTATACAATTATCCAAAATTAATTTTCTCAACATATTTATCAATAATATTAATAATTAAACTCATTTAACCAATTAAATTCAATTAAAAACACATTTAACCTAATTTTCCCCAAATTACATAAACTTCAAGAATCAAAATAAATACTTAGAAATTCATAAAAATTCCAAATAAATTCCTATTATTCATTTAAACACCTAATTTAACCATAAAACACAATTTCATAATTTAAATAATTAATTTCCGAAAATTAGAAAATAATATTAAATATTCAAAAATACCCAAAAATCCAAAGAATCTCCAAAAATTCCACAAAAATTCATACATGTAGATTAAGCTACTAGAAACAACGTTTGTGAAGGGAGTTCCATGAATCAATCAATTCGAGGCTCAAAAAAATCAAAAACCCTAATATGGCCGAATATGAAAAATCAAAACCTAAGCAATTCTAGACCATTTTAGCTCAAACCAAAGCTAGAATCACATTCACTGGAGCTCAAGGAGAAGAAAGAGACCGACGGTGTCGAAAATGGTGGCGGAAATCGTCGTCGACGGTGAGGAGAAGAATTTCGGCAAAAAATGGAAAAATAGCTCGCCGACGCCGAGGAAGGGAGCTGCTGGCGGCGGGGGGATGGCTTGGAACGGCGGTGGCAAGCCGGGAGGCACACTGACGGTAGGTGCTCGGCGTGACAGACGGTGGTGAGGGGTGGTCGGCGCGCTCGGGAGGGAAAGGAAGAAGAAGAAGAAGAAAAGAAAAAGAAAAGAAAAAGGAAAGAAAAAGAAAAAGAAAAGAAAAAAAAAAAAGAAAAATAATAATAATAAATAATTTTAATAAAATATTTAAAAAAATCACACCCACACATATAATTTAATATTTTAATAATTTAATGATAAATAAAAATAATTAAATAACAATAAATTAATAAATAATTAATATAATATTAGGATAATATTAAACCCTAATTAAATAAATATACACACACAGGCTTTATTAGTATTTTAAAATACGCATGAGTCCATGCAAGTCCGAAAATATATTTAAAATAATTAATATTAAAATATTTACGTGAAAATTTCCCCGAAAATGCAAGTCCCGGGAAAATTTACGTAAAGCACTGTAAACAATACACAATAATTAAAATAGGTTTAAAATACATAACAACTCATAAAAATATCGTATAATATACATAAATTATTAACACTGCATATCCCGGTACAGTGTAAAAATATTTTAAAAACACGGGATATTACAGTCTCCCCCCTTACAAGAATTCGTCCCCGAATTCCAGAAAAAAAAAAGATCAAGAAGGAAAGAGATACGGGTAAGAAGCTCGCATCTCAGCTTCAGTCTCCCACGTATGCTCTTCAACTCTGTCGCTACGCCACAAAACCTTGACCATCGGAATCTGCTTCGATCGCAACTGTCGAACTTGATATCAACGATCGCCACAGGTTTCTTCCACAAACGTCAAATCTTTACTCACTTCCACACTATCAGGTTGCAACACGTGAGAAGGGTCTGAGATATGCTTCCTCAACATCGAGATATGAAATACTGATGCACCTGTGACATACTCGGAGGCAAATCCAACCGATATGCAACAGTGCCAACTCTCTCCAGAATCTCAAACGGTCCAATGTATCTCGGTGCTAACTTACCCTTCCTACCAAATCTCATCACACCCTTCATCGGAGATACTTTCAGAAAAACAAAATCTCCAACCTGAAATTCCACATCTCTGCGCCTAGGATCCGCATAACTCTTTTTGTCTGCTAACTGCGGTCTCTAATCTGCGCTTAATCATGGTGACTTTCTTTGCAGCATCCTGAACCATCTCTGGTCCAATCAAAGCTCTCTCACCAATCTCATCCCAACACAACGGGGATCTACACTTCCTTCCATACAACGCCTCATACGGTGCCATACCAATACTGCTATGGTAGCTATTATTATATACAAACTCAACAAGCGACAAGTGATCATCCCAGCTACCTCCCAAATCCAAGACACACATCCTCAACATATCTTCCAGTGTCTGGATCGTCCTCTCAGACTGACCATCTGTCTGAGGATGAAAAGCTGTACTGAAATCCAACCTAGTGCCATCGCTTCCTGCAACTTCTGCCAAAAATGAGAAGTAAACACCGAACCTCTATCTGACACAATGGACACAGGTACTCCATGAAGGCACACAATATGCTTCACATACAACTTTGCCAATCTAGCAACTGAATATGTGGCTTTCACAGGCAAGAAATGTGCAGACTTCGTCAACCCTGTCTACAATCACCCAGATGGAGTCGTATCCATCCTTCGAACGAGGTAAACCGACCACAAAATCCATAGCTATCCTTTCCCACTTCCACTCGGGAATAGGAAGAGGCTGAAGCTTCCCAGAAGGCTTCTGATGTTCGCTTTCACTTGCTGACACGTTAAGCACTTAGCAACATAATCAGTGACATCCTTCTTCAATCCATCCCACCAGTATAGATCTCTGATACTGTGGTACATCTTAGTAACACCTGGATGAACATTGTAGGCTGTAGAATGTGCTTCCTCTAAAATCTCCTCTCTTAAATCATCCACATCTGGAACACACAATCTACCACTGATCCACAACACACCATCATCATCGAGTGTGAAATCAGTGAACTTCCCTGCTCTGACATTCTCTGCAAGCTCTTCTAGAATAGGATCTCGGCTCTGAGCTGCTTTAATCCTATCCCTCAGTACAGATCGCACTTTAAACTGAGCTAGCAGTCCACCTGATCTACTAATCTTCATCATCAGACCTTGATCCACCATCAGATGCAACTCTTGGATCAATGGTCTCCTCTCAACACCGATGTGAGCAAGACTACCTGAGGACTTCCTACTCAAGGCATCTGCTACAACATTAGCTTTACCCGGATGATATAAGATCTCGCAATCATAATCCTTCAACAATTCTAACCATCTCCTCTGCCTTAAATTTAGATCTCGCTGCTGAAAAATGTACTTAAGGCTCTTGTGATCAGTAATATCTCACAAGTCACCCCGTACAGATAATGTCTCCAAATTTCAAAGCAAAGATCACTGCAGCCATCTCAAGATCATGTGTGGGATAGTTCTGCTCATGCTTCTTCAACTGCCTCGAAGCATAGGCTATCACCCTTCCATTCTGCATCAACACATAACCAAGACTAATTCTAGAAGCATCACAGTAAACTGTGAACTTATCCACACTATTAGGCAAAGCTAATACTGGCGCTGTGGTTAACTTCTCCTTCAATAACTAAAAACTGTTCTCACAAGCTTCTGACCACTCGAATCTAACATTCTTCTGAGTTAAGCGAATCATAGGGGCTGCAATCCTAGAAAAATCTTGCACAAACCGCCTATAATACCCGGCTAAACCCAGAACACTCCGAATCTCAGAAATAGAAGTAGGTCTAGGCCATTCAGATACTGCCTCAATCTTCTGTGGATCAACCTGAATACCTTCTTTAGACACTACGTGTCCAAGAAAGAAACACTCTCCATCCAGAAATCACACTTCGAGAATTTAGCATAAAGCTGATGATCTCTCAGTGTCTGTAGTACAATCCTCAAATGATATACGTGCTCTTCCATACTCCTAGAATAAACCAGTATATCATCAATGAAGACTACCACATACTGATCCACATACGGTCTGAATACCCTGTTCATCAGGTCCATAAAAGCTGCTGGTGCATTAGTCAACCAAAAGACATCACCAGAAACTCATAATGGCCATATCGAGTGCGGAATGCTGTCTTAGGATATCGGATTCACTGATCCGCAACTGATGATAACCCAACCTCAAGTCAACCTTAGAAAAGAACTGTGCACCCTGTAGCTGATCAAACAAGTCATCTATCCTCGGGAGAGGATACTTGTTCTTCACCGTCACCTTATTCAACTCTCTGTAGTCAATGCACAGTCTCAGGGTACCATCCTTCTTCTTCACAAACAGGACTGGTGCACCCCAAGGAGAAACACTAGGTCTAATAAAACCTTTATCCAACAACTCTTGTAACTGCTCCTTCAACTCTCTCAACTCTGCAGGAGCCATACGATAGGGTGGCATAGATATAGGAGTAGTACCTGGGACCACATCTATACAGAACTCAATCTCTCTGTGAGGTGGTAAACCTGGCAACTCCTCGGGAAAAACATCAGGAAACTCACAAGCAACAGGAACATCTGTGAGTGATAACTTCTCCACTGACGTATCCCTAACCAATGCCAAATATCCCTGGCATCCCTTCTTCAACAACTTCCTAGCCGTAATAGCAGAAATAAGATTCTGAGGTGTTGAACTCCTATCACGAACAAACTTAAATTCTACTTCACCAGGAATTCTGAAAGTCACCTCCTTATTCCTGCAATCTACCACGGCAAAATGCTGAGATAACCAATCCATTCCCAAAATAACATCAAACTCCATCACATCCAATAATATCAAATCAGCGAGTAATTCTCTATCTCCCACGAGAACTGGACAACCAGAAAAAACAATATCGACGTCCAAGGAATCACTCAGAGGAGTGGCAACAGACAAAGGAAAAGCCATCCCCGAAGCTTGCCAACAAGATTTAGAAGCAAAAACAGGATGCGTGGAAATAAACGAATGCGTGGCACCCGGATCAAATAAAACCCATGCATCCAGGTAACAAACAGAAAGAATACCTGCCACGACTGCATTAGATGCCTGAGCATCCTGCTGAGTAAGATGAAAGACTCTGGCCTGACCTCGACCTCCCTGCTGACTGGTAGAAGCCTGGCCAACACCTCTGGTACCTCCTCTAATACCTATATCATGACTCTGCTGTGGAACAAACTGAGTGGAACTCTGATGCTGGGCTGGTGGTAACTGAAATGGCACGGGTGCAGCACTAGCAATCGACTGCTGTGGGAATCGCGGAATCTGCTGCTGCTGATACCCAGAATAAGGACACAATCTAGCAAAATGTCCTATCTGCCCGCATCTGAAACATGTCAGCGGTGTCAGATAACACGGTCCCTGATGGACTCTACCACAAGTTTGACAAACACTGGCCGCTGATCCAGAACTACGACCACTGCTGCTGCTCGACAGCACCTGACCCAAATCTGAACGATCTACGCTGACCTCCACGACCATGTCTACTGCTCCGATGCACTCGCTGCTGCTGTCTCTGACTCTACTGAGTCGAACCTCGCTGCTGACTACTCGAACCAACATGAAAACTCGAATATGGAGTAACCTACGATCCACTCGACTGAACTCCCAACTGGTAATAATCGGGCATCGCTCCCTGCCTAACTAGCCTCAGCTCAATCTCCTTAGCTAGCTCAATCACAGACTCGAGAGTAAGACCTGTTGTAGGCATACCAGCAAAAGCTAAACCCAAACCAGTAACGTATGTAGTGACTGCGAAATACTGATCTCGCATCAGATCCTCAGCATATCTACCCAGACGAAGAAACTCTCGAGTATAGTCCTCTACAGATCGATCTCCACGAGAAATACTGGTCAGACGAAGATGATAACTCAAACGAAGAGGCTCTGGACAGAATCTCCTCATGAACCGCTCTCGAAACTGAGCCCATGTCATCGTCATCATATAGGGCTGGATCATCTGAATGAACCAATCTAAGGCTGGTCCCTCGACAGACAACTCAACAATCATGATCCGCTGGTACTCGGTATGAGCAGTCCGAGTCCTAGTCTCAATCACATGCAGAAAGTCTAAAGGATCAGAAGTACCATCAAAAGCAATCCTGCCAACTCGGGCATAGAACAAAGCTGCCTCAGGGTCAGACATACCTTGCTGATAGGTAGGCTAAACAGGCTGAACAACTGGAGGAACAGGAACATCAAACTCAGGCTCTACAGGCTCCTCGTCCTGTAACTCTCTCTGCCTACAGCGACTTGTCGCTCCTCGAGGTCTACCTCTGCCACGACCTCTACGTCTAACTGGCTGCTCAGGAGGTAAAACCTCGTCCTGAAAAGACTCATCATCCTCGACCTCAACGACCGGTGGAGCGACACGCGCTCGCCTCCTCATTCTGAAAAGACAAACGGAAAGATTCAGACAAAACAAACAACGGAGGAATAACGCTGAAAACTACAGCAAGGAATACTTATCAAGACGTACTCAAACCTAATACACTGCAGTAGTCCAACAGAAAACACAACTTTAAAACTAGGGCCACAACTCACATAACTAAGCCCTGACACAGAACCAGGCTCTGATACCAACTTTGTCACGACCCAAAACAGGGGCCATGACCGGCGCTAGGGAACGAGAATTCTTTCGAATCCGGAATCCGTAGCAAGCCTAAAAATAAAATAAATCATGCAATAATAACAATAACCATATAATATGCAGCGGAAATAAAAATCATAAATATAATGATAACACTTCATCACTGGATTTGAATCAAATCTCATCACATATATAAAATCTCTTTAATACAAATCCAGTTTCAACATAATAAATCTCTTTAAATAAAATACAAGAAATCCAATACTTTAATTCACAACTACTGCAGTATCTAGATTATAAAATAAGACTCAAGTAGATAATTTACATAAAGAAGCCGGGGCGGAAGAAATTCGGCGTATCGACCTGCTACTGAGGTCTGAAGAAGTTGATTCTCCTGAAAAATAGTCAACGGAGGGGAGTCAGACCTCACTGAGTGAATTACTATAATATATATACATACACACTAAATGATAATGCGTACAGTCAACGGTATATATGTAATATGTATATATACAGGCAATTTCACACAGATGCAGAAAATCATTTTTATATATTTTCATTAAAAATCATCTTTTATGAAGGATCACATAGAACCCTAGAATATCACAACCTCGAAAATAGTGTTAGACAACACTCTAGCCACATAGGCTCACTTATTCCAAATATATCCACTTAATCCATTTGGACAGTAGATTGGCCCCGAGACACTAAGTCAACCGAGCTCCAGCAGTCTGACTGCCAGTGTGATTGGCCCCGAGACACTTGGTCAACCGAGCTCCAGCAATCACACCCACAAACCACATCTCACATATCGATAATCATAATCAAATCAATATCCACAAATAAGTTAGTATTATAGCCTAAATACTATAGGCGTACCGGTACATACTCGGTCCTGGTGCTGCCCACTAGGTAGCACGTTCTATTGATATCCTTCATCATTAATAATGTAAAACATTCATTCACAAAAATAAATGATGCATGAATGTAAATGAAATAACAATATAACCCGTATTTATATACCAGAAATATACTAAAAGTAAACCAGGTATATTTCGAGTATATATACGTCAAATAAATCCAGTCAAATCATAAATTAAACTAAAAATATATTTAAAAACATTTTAAATATATTTTATTAACAAAACATGTATATAATTTAATAAATACCAAAAATAAACCAAAAATATACTTAATGTAAACTTAAGAAATAATCAAATTATTTATGCATATTTAATTAACATAAAACATGCATTTCTAAATCATGCATCCTAAGCATATATATATATAGTATAGTAACTCACCTAATGCGCTCCACGAGATAGGTCTGACGGGCCTGGTCCACTAGCCCTCGGTCTCGACGCAACTAAACAAGCAATAAATAATCGACATCAGAATAAACCTAACAGAAATCCTAGAATTCAATCTAGAGTATTAAAACACAGAATCAGAAATTAGGGTTCGACTGGATATCACGTTTTATGAGAATTCTACCAAAAATCCGGCAGAACCTCCCCTGTAAAACGGACATCTCTCTACTCAAAAGAGTAGAGCCGACCCTGCAAAGAAATACACTTCGAAATACAAGCTCAACACAAATCCATAACCCCTCGGTCGGACTCCAAACTACAGTCTACCGACTGGGGTCCACAAACACAGAATAATTCTAGAAATACCAAAAATATCCTTATAGCATAGAAATTCATTTTATAGGTAGAAATTACATAATTAACCTTGAAACACTGTAAAAACCGATTAAAACTCATTTTATTAGAAAAACCGTATACTATATATATAATTGAAAATAATTCACGAAAAATAGTTTTAATTAGTTAAAAATACTAAATAATTTATAGAAATAATTTTTATACCTTAAATAATTATTAAAACCAATTAAATTACATTTTTAGCCAATTTAGGGTAAAATTACCAAAATACCCCTATATATATAAATATACTTAAATTACTTCAAAAATTCACCAAAAATTATAAAATTATCCAAAATTAATTTTCTCAACATATTTATCAATAATATTAATAATTAAACTCAATTAACCAATTAAATTCAAATAAAAACACATTTAACCTAATTTTCCCAAAATTCCATAAACTTCAATAATTCAAAATAAATACTTAGAAATTCATAAAAATTCCAAATAAATTCCTATAATTCATTTAAACACCTAATTTAACCATAAACCCCAATTTCATAATTTAAATAATTAATTTCCGAAAATTAGAAAATAATATTAAAATATTCAAAAATACTCAAAAATCCAAAAAATCTCCAAAAATTCTACAAAAATTCATACATGTATATTGAGCTACTAGGAACAACATTTGTGAAGGGAGTTTTCATGAATAATCCAATTCAAAGCTCAAAAAATTTGAAAACCCTAGTAGGCCGAAATTAAAAATTCGAAACCTAAGCAATTCTAGACCAATTCAGCTCAAACCAAAGCTAGAATCACACTCATCGGAGCTCAAGGAGAAGAAAGAGACCAGCGGTGTCAAAAACGGTGGCCGAAATCGACGTGATCGACGATGGATCGATTTTCGGCTTCTCCGGCCAAAATCAACTTCCAAGCGCCGGAAACGGCTACCACAGGCGGCGAGGAAGGCTGGGGAAGGCGGGTGGCACACCCACGGTGAAGAAACGGCAGTAGCAGCGATCGAAACGGCGAAGGGAACGGGCAGGAGGAAGAAGAAGACTCGGGGGCAAATGTGTAATTTTCCAAACTTTTGATTTTTGATGTATATATGTATATATATATATATACTTTATACTATATATTAAAATAATATTAAATTACACACATCAAATATACACCACACACATAAAAATTTAATATTTTAATAATTTATACTAAATAAAAATAATTAAATAACAATAAAACTAATAAATAATTAATATAATATTAGGATAATATTAAACCCTAATTAAATAAATATACACACACAAGCTTTATTTAGTATTTTAAAAATACGCATGAGTCCATGCAAGTCCGAAAATATATTTAAAATAATTAATATTAAAATATTTACGTGAAAATTTCCCCGAAAATGCAAGTCTCGGGAAAATTTTACGTAAAGTACTGTAGATAAAACACAGTAATTAAAATAGGTTTAAAATACATAACAACTCATAAAAATATCGTATAATATACAGAAATTATTAACACTGCATATCCCGGTATAGTGTAAAAATATTTTAAAAACACGGGATATTACAAGTATTTATTTTTATATCGATTTAAGTTTTAAATTTTGGTGTATTTTTATTTATTTATTGCATGTTTTATTTCATAAGGCTTGCTACGGGTTTTGAATTCGAAAGAATTTTCGTTCCTTAGCGCCGGTCATGACTCCCGGTTTGGGTTGTGACAGCTATATATGTAGCATGTCTATTTAGAATATTTTTAGTATGTGTTTGGTATATTTTTCTTCATTGGATGCCATTTTTATTTTAATTGTGCATTTTATTATTTTCCATAAATGTACAGTTTTATTGAAGGATATCATTAGAATATGTTACCTAATAGGCTGCACTAGAACTGTGTGCATAACGATGTGATTACAAATATTTAGCGCTAAATTAGTGTCTTTTTTGTATCAAATTTAGTAACCAAAAATTTCTACTACTAAAGATCCGTTACAAATATGATTACAACTTTTATTTTGTAATGGATTTTTTTACTGTTGTAAAAATTTTGTTACTAATTTATTATTTCATTATAAATCCGTTACAATTTAGTAACAAACGTAATTTGTTATAAATATCCATTACAAATTTGATTTTTTTTATAGTGGATCGAGAAATATTAATTATATATTGAAGCTTTATTTCTATGGAATTAATATATATAGCTAAATCTGATCCGTAGGGACTAATTTTAATCAACTATTAATGAAGAAAAATACAAAATGCTCTATATAAGTGGTGCTAAAGATTTATGAAATCATTTGAGGTGAAATTTGATTATTTGATCATTGAGAATTGTAGTGAGTGAGTAGTGTGATTGAGGGAGTTTGGCCTAGTGTCTTGGGGCCAATCACACTAACAGTGAGACTACGAGAGCTCGGTTGACTTAGTGTCTCGGGGCCAATCACACTAATAGTGAGATTGCGGGGAGCTCGATTGACTTAGTGTTTCGGGGCTAGTCTATTATTCAAAATGGAATAAGAGAATTATTTTGGAATTAAGTAAGCCTGTGTGGCTAGTGTGATATTTTTATTGAGGTTGCAAATATTAGGGTTCTATCTGATCTTTCATTTAAATAAATGTTTTATGCATTTATTATATATATAAAAGTGGATTTTAGCATCTATGTGAAATGCGTGTATATGTATGTTATTATACTGAATATGAATTTAGGTTGCATGTGTATATATTATAATAATTCACTCAGTGAAGTCTGACTCTCCTTAATATTATTTTTTTCAGGAGATTCTTCTTCAGACCTCACCAGTAGTATTTTACACCGGTTTTCTTCCGTGCAGGCTATTTTATGTAAACTTCATATTTAAACTTTGATTGTATTCTATAAAACTGCAGTTGTTATGTTATTGTACATGTAGTGTGTTGTACCAGTTTGAGACTTTGTATTAAAATATTGTATGAATATTTTTATTTATGATATGACATTTATGTATTTATTTTTATATCGATTTAAAGTTTTAATTTTGATATATTTTATTTATTTATTGCATTCGTTTTTTATTTTTAAGGCTTATTATGAGTTCCAGATTCAAAAAAATTCCTGTTCCCTAATGCCAGTCATGACTTCTCTGTCACGACCCAAAACAGGGGCCATGACCGGCGCTAGGGAACGGGAATTCTTTCGAATCCGAAACCCGTAGCAAGCCTAAAAATAAAATAAATCATGCAATAATAACAATAACCATATAATATGCAATGGAAATAAAAATCATAAATATAATGATAACATTTTCACCATTGGATTTAAATCAAGTCTCATCTCATCGCATATATATAAAATCATTCAATACAAATCCACTTTCAATATAATACATCTCTTTAAATAAAATACATGAAACCCAATACTTTAATTCACAACTACTGCAGTATCTAGATTATAAAAATAAGACTCAAGTAAATAGTTTACACAAAGAAGCCGGGGCGGAAGAAATCCGGCGTATCGACCTGCTACTAAGGTCTGAAGAAGTTGACTCTCCTAAAAAATAGTCAACGGAGGGGAGTCAGACCTCACTGAGTGAATTACTATAATATATATACATACACACTAAATGACAATGCATACAGTCAATAATACATATTTAATATGTATATATATACAAACAAATTCACACAGATGCAGAAAAATCATTTTTTATATATTTTATTGAAAATCCCAGTTTATGAAGGATCACATAGAACCTTAGAATATCGCAACCTCGGAAATGGTTTTAGACAACACTCTAGCCATACGGGCTCACTTAATCCAAATATATCCACTTAATCCATTTAGACAGTAGATTGGCCCCGAGACACTAAGTCAACCGAGCTCCAGCAGTCTGACTGCCAGTGTGATTGGCCCCGAGACACTTGGTCAACCGAGCTCCAGCAATCACACCCAAATCACATCTCACACATCAATAATCATATCAAATCAATATCCACAAATAGTTAGTAATATAGCCTAAAGCTATAGGCGTACCGGTACGTACTCGGTCCTAGTGCTGCCCACTAGGTAGCACGTTCTATTGATATCCTTCATCATTAATAATGTAAAACATTCATTCACAAAAATAAATGATGCATGAATGTAAATGAAATAACAATATAACCCATATATATACCAGAAATATACCAAAAGTAAACCAGGTATATTTCGAGTATATATACGTCAAATAAATCCAGTCAAATCATAAATTAAACTAAAAATATATTTAAAAACATTTTATTAACAAAACATGTATATAATTTATTATATACCAGAAATAAACCAAAAATATACTTAATATAAACTTAAGAAATAATCAAATTATTTATGCATATTTAATCAACATAAAACATGCATTTCTAAATCATGCATCCTAAGCATATATATATAGTATAGTAACTCACCTAGTGCGCTCCACGAGACGGGTCCGATGGGCCTGGTCCACTAGCCCTCGGTCTCGGCGCAACTAAACAAGCAATAAATAACCGACATCAGAATAATCCTAACAGAAATCCTAGAATTCGATCTAGAGTATTTAACACAGAATCAGAAATTAAGGTTCAACTGGATATCACATTTTATGAGAATTCTACCGAAAATCCGGCAGAACCTTCCCTGTAAAACGGACATCTCTCTACTCAAAAGAGTAGAGCCGACCCTGCAAAGAAACACACTTCAAAAAATTACACAAGGCACAATCAAAATCCCACGGTCGGACTCCAAACTATAGTCCACCGACCGAGGTCCACAAACACAGAATAATTCCAGATATACCAAAAATATCCTTATAGCATAGAAATTCATTTTATAAGTAGAAATTACATAATTAACCTTAAAAACATTGTAAAAACCAATAAAAACTCATTTTATTAGAAAAATCGTATATTATATATATAATCAAAAATAATTCACGAAAAATAGTTTTAATTAGTTAAAAATACCAAATAATTTGTAGAAATCATTTTTATACCTTAAATAACTATTAAAACCAATTAAATTACATTTTTAGCCAATTTAGGGTAAAATTACCAAAATACCCCTATATATAAATATACTTAAATTACTTCAAAAATTCACCAAAAATTATACAATTATCCAAAATTAATTTTCTCAACATATTTATCAATAATATTAATATTTAAACTCAATTAACCAATTAAATTCAAATAAAAACACATTTAACCTAATTTTCCCAAATTACATAAACTTCAATAATTCAAAATAAATATATAAAAATTCATAAAAATTCCAAATAAATTCCTATAATTCATTTAAACACCTAATTTAACCATAAAACACAATTTCATAATTTAAATAATTAATTTCCGAAAATTAGAAAATAATATTAAAATATTCAAAAATACCCAAAAATCCAAAAAATCTCCAAATATTCCACAAAAATTCATACATGTAGATTAAGCTACTAGGATCAACATTTGTGAAGGGAGTTTCCATGAATCAATCAATTTGAAGCTCAAAAAAATCGAAAACCCTAACGTGACCGAAATTGAAAATTCGAAACCTAAGCAAATCTAGACCATTTTAGCTCAAACCAAAGCTAGAATCACACTCACCGGAGTTCAAGGAGAAGAAAGAGACCGGCGGTATCGAAAACGGTGACCGAAAATGGGAGAAACGACAAAGGGAAGATTTTTGGCCAAAAAGGAAAACAGGGGCTGTCGGCGCCGAGGAAGGGAGCTGTTGGCGGCGGGGGACGGCTAGGAACGACGGTGCAAAGCTGGGAGGCACACCGACGGTAGGTGACCGGAGTTGCAGCGGGAGGGAAGGGAGTTGGGCGCACGGGAAGAAGGAAGAAGAAGAAGAAGAAGAAAAAGAAAAAGAAAGAAAAGACAAAGAAAAAAAGAAAAAAAAGAAAAAGAAAAAATAAAATAATAAAATAATAAAAAAATAATTTTAATAATTTAATAATAAATAAAATAATTAAACAACAATAAATTAATAAATAAATAATAAAATATTAGGGTAATACATTAAATCCTAATTAAATAAATATACACACATATAGGCTTTATTTAGTATTTTAAAAATACGTATGAGTTCATGCAAGTCCGAAAATACATTTAAAATAATTAATAATACATTGTTTACGTGAAAATTTCTCTGAAAATGCAAGTCCCGGAAAAATTTTACGTAAAATACTGTAAATAAGACACAATAATTAAAATAGATTTTAAATACATATCAACTCGTGAAAATATCGTAATATATATACACAAATTATTAACACTGTATATCCCGGTACAGTGTAAAAATATTTTAAAAATACGGGATATTACATTCTCGATTTGGATCGTGACAGTATGGGTTTGGCTGATAATTTATAAAAAATTTAAATAAATAAATAATTTGTTGTTAAAAAAATAAATAAATAATTTATGTAAGTGTATATAAATTAATAATATTAATCAAAATTATGCCTTGAAATAATTAATGAATGTTAAAAAATTAGAAGATAAAAATGATAATTTATAATTTTCTAGTATTTAAAAAAATTTAAATAAATAAATAATTTTGTTGTTCTAAAAAATAAATAAATAATTTATGTATGTGTATATAAATTAATAATATTAATCAAAATTATGCCTTGAAGTAATCAAAGAATGTTAAAAAAATTAGCGGATCAGAATGAAAATTTTTAATTTTCTAGTATTTCAAAAAAAATTAATTAATTAATTAATTTGTTATTAAAAAAATAAAAAATTTATGTAAGTGTATATAAATTAATAATATTAATCAAAATTATGTCTTAAAATAATAAAAAAATGTTAAAAAAATTAGATGATCAGAATGGTAATTTTTAATTTTCTAGTATTTAAAAAAATTTATATAAATAATTAATTTGTTGTTAAAAAAATAATTTATGCAAGTGTATATAAATTGATAATATTAATCAAAATTATGTCTTAAAATAATAAAAAATGTTAAAAATAATTAGAGGATTAAAATGATAATTTATAAAATTTATGAGTACCAAAAGAAAACTTTTTTATTTAAGAAGAGTGGAATAAAAAAATGAAAGTGTTTAAAAATATAAAATTTATAAGTCTGTATGGTGACATTGAAATGTTTGTAAAATCATTTTAAAAATTTAGATTACTTTTGCCTAAACGTTTAGGCGATAAGTAGATGTTTGACCATATATATTCAGCAGAAATAGTCCCGCCAGTACAAACATCTAGGAAATGTTCCCGCCCTTTTCCGAAACGACATCGTTTCACTGATTTTTTCTTCTTCCCTCTTCCCTTCTTTTCTCCGCTACAAATTCTGCAACACTCCCAAGCAAAATCTTCCCCTTTCTCTGCTTGCAATGGCAGTACCTATAATA
Source organism: Mallotus nudiflorus (assembly GCA_947683625.1). Classification (NCBI taxonomy): domain Eukaryota; kingdom Viridiplantae; phylum Streptophyta; class Magnoliopsida; order Malpighiales; family Euphorbiaceae; genus Mallotus; species Mallotus nudiflorus. The sequence goes on along the minus strand of CANTUR010001461.1, from coordinate 136,634 downwards.
AGCTCAATTACGGACTACACAAAGATTCAACGCATAGTTCTCTTAATAGATCTAAACCCATTTCTCCATCTCAATAACCCAAACTCCTACTTAATTACTCTCATTTCCACAGCTAAAATCCTTCTCTGTTTCCCTCCACTTTCGTCTTCTCTGTTTGCTTTTAAGCCCTTTTTCTCTTCTCTTTCTCCTCTCCTATCTTCCTCTAAACTCTCAATTCCTTCGCTCTCGCTTTCCTTTAACCACCCAAACGCCATTCTTTCCTCCTTCACTCATTTCCTCACTTCTTTCTTAGCTGAATTTGATGAAATCTCAATTCCCTCATCCTCTCCTCGTGCTCTTCACATTTCTGCCTCTATGCGTCAGCTTGTTCATGATTACGCTTGGGACCCTGTAATCCCTGATGATTCACTGGCTGGTACGCTTTTGAATTGTGATTCGTTTGTTAAATCTAATTTGGTTGTTTTGTTTTCGCCGATTATTATGTCGTTGAATTGTTTGCCGGATTTTTTTGATGCTGAATTGGATAATATTGATGGGTTTATTGAGAAATTTCTTGAGGTTTTTGAGGGTGTTAATGATGCGTTTGCTAGTAGAGATATTCATTTTTGTTGGGTTGATGTGAGGTACGAGACTGGGTGTGATGTTGAGGATTTTGATAAATTTGGGATTTTAGAGGGTGGGATTAGGGATTTGGGATGGGGTTTCTGTTCAAGTGATTGTACTGTTTTGGGTTCTGCACTTGTTCCCTTTGGATTGATTTATCCAATAATTGGGATTTCGCCGAAATTTGTGAAATTTGATGACAATTTTAAGCCAATTTATGCGCAATTGATTCTTGAGATACTAGATGTCAATGGAAAGCCTTTGGAGTGCAAGTGTTGTGATCTAGAATTAGTGAATTTGAACATGTTTTCTGGAATTGCCTCAAATTTGGTTTGGGAAGATTTTAGACATGGAATTGCAAAACTTCACATTAAGGCAGTTCAAAAAAGTGATTCTGGTAGCTTCGACGGGTTCTTATCTGATCCCGTTGTTGTGCGGGAGTTATCACAGGTGCTTTCTGGTGATAAAAAAAAAGAAAGTGGCACTGAATTTTTTGAAGACAGGGTTCTGGATATTCTGAATGTGGAAATGGGTCAATTGGTGCCAAGAAAATCCTTACCAATTCTTCAAATTCTCTTCAGTTTTCTCTATAGAGAAGATTATTGGGCTTTGGTATCACTTTCAAATAGCAATGGCAGTATACTTACCGGAATTCTGAAGCCCTTCACAGTTTCTTTAGCTCTTCTCTCGATCATAAGAGATCAATGCAAACCTAATAGCAAATTTGATGGAGCACGTATAGGTCAATTTGTTATGAAGCCAGATTCTGAGATTTGCAAACCCAAAGTTGATTCGTGCAATACTTCTGGACTAGTGGGTTCTCAATCTGGTCCTTCTCTTTCAGATAAGCACGCTGAAGTTGGAGATGGTAAACGGAAGAAGAAGAAAAAAAGTTTAAATATTCTTCAGGAAATAACATGGAGCACCTTCTGTAAGGCAGCATTGGAGCACTTTGACTTAGATTTGGAAGATGTTTGCTTTGCCAGGGGATGCAGCAAGTCAAAGAAGTTGAAATTTCTAAAATGTTGGATGAAACAGATTAAGAAATCTAGTAATTGTAGCTTGAGTGAGCTGGAGAGACCCAAGCCACAAAAGGACATTCTGAAGGAAAAAGATGATAGATTGACCAAGTTACCTCAGGAGTGTGAACAGCCAATCGCTTCATGCTCCTCATTGGGAGAGGATTCTTTGACTGGCGCCTCTAGAATACAAGATGAAGTTGCTATCGGATTTTGCTCAGAATCTCTTGAGAGTTTCTTAAATAATCTTCCCCACAAAATTCAGCAAGGGCTTGAATCTGAAGAATTAGATCTGGCATCTTTGGCAAATCGACTTGTTAACTCATCTATATACTGGTTATACCAAAAGTATGAGAAGGAAGCGACGATGTCAGAGAGTCAAACCCATGTAAAATCTGATGATTCTTACAGTAATTTAGTGGCTGTTGAGCTGGCAAAACTGTTACTTAGAGATCCTAAGGACTTGGCTACTATGCATAGAAATGGTGATCAATCATCTCAGGCATCGAGTGAAGTTACTTCACAAAATATAGTTAGAGAGTATCCTTTTTCATATTCTTTCCTTTTCTTTTGGTGGGAATTGCAGGATGGATTTTTGTTTTATATGCCTTTTTTTCTCAGTTGTTTTATGAGATTCTTATTATTGGTGACAGCATTTTCCTTAACGGCCCTAAGATATGAATTGCAGATTTTGTTTCGCATGGAGATACTCCAATCGGAGGTTGGAGCAAGTTTTAATGAGTCCATGAAGCAAAAGTTTGCTAAGCAAATTTGCTTGCTTTTGGAGAACATTCAGTGCCATCTGCAAGGAGGATTTTTTGGAGATTGGAGCCTTGATAAATATGTGGCAAAGATCATCAAAAGCAGGTACTTGTTGCTTCATAAAGTTAAAACTTTTCTGAACTATACCCCCTGAAATTAGTTTTCCTTATTGGAAGTCCAGAGCACAGTTGAATTATGTTGACTGTTGGAGCTGCCTAAGACGGGTATTTGTTGTGTCTAGCTGTCTGCTGTTCCACCATTCTTTATACGCACTATCTTGTTACATTCTATATTCTATATCGTTGTCTGAAGTCAAAGTATTGTTGCGAACTAAGCATAGAGGAATTTTTATATATAAGGTGCTGGTTATACAGTCACATCTCGTTGCACAATATAAGCAGAGAGTAGTTCATATGAACATTGCATGCATCTATCAAATTGAAATCAACCCATATCATGTGTAGTGATTATATGATTAAATAATGAGTAGTGATTTTTATCATGTGTAGTGATACAATATAAGGTGATGTTGATACCTATATCATATAATATTATTTCCAGCTTAAATAATGATGGAAGAAAAGAAGTATATGTCATACAATATGAGTAGATGCCGACCCATTTCATGTGTAGTGATTGAAGAAAAATATGATAAATAATGACGGAAGAAAAGAAGTATAGAATATATGAAAATTCTGAAGCTTTGTCCATTGATTTATTGTAAACATGAAATCCTTTTCATAATTGTATTTATTACACAATGAATAATTCTTTACGACTATTATTTATCCAATTGAAGATTCGTCTTATTATGATGTGAATAACTATTTTCTCCTATAATGATCAGTTGAAATGAGTTATACATTTGAATGGTGTATTGCAGGTATTGTGAGATTGTTGGGGATGTGGTTAAAAAAATTTATGAGAAAATGGATCTATTGCTGTTTGATGATGAGGAAGATTCCCCCAACACTTTACCCAATAGTGAGGACAGTTCTCAGAAGAGAGAGGTGAATGACAAATGTAGAAAAAATGATGGTGATGATGGGGTATTTGCAGAAGATGAGCCCTTCAATCCGGTGGAACTAAATGAGCACCAAAGCCCCCAAGATTTGGTGCATGCTCGTAAACTAATTGAAGCTCAAGAACGGAGACAAAGAGCTCGTAGATTTGCATCTTTCACTAGCTGGGTTCCAGATTTGCAGAGAGTATGGGCTCCGAAGCAGTTCAAGGCAGGGAAAGTGAAAGTAAAACCAGGTCATGTACGGAAGGTGTTAAAAAGAAAGGAAGAGGACTACGACACAGTATGTGAGACATCATTGAAACGTTCATGCAGCAGGGGACGTGGTGGCAGTGGTAGCGGTAGCGGTAGCGGTGACAAAGAACGCCAAGATAATGGCAGCTCTTTGTGCGTTTCTGTATCGAAGGCTCTGTTTCAAGATGACTGATGTAATGTCCCTCGTCTGAAATTCTTTGCAAATAATAAAATTCTAAATCGCAAACTGTTGTCGTCCATATTGTATTACACGAGTTAATAAACAAGTGTGTCTACAAAATCCTCGTGTGCTTGAGCTCTTTACATTTTTTTTTTCAAAGCATTTCTTACAGCCGCCGATCAAGCCACCAGCGACACTAGATCTTCTCGTCGGCAGTCTCATTCTCTCATCTCTCTTTTATCATAGATTCAAGAGCTTTAGGCGACAGATCGAAGGCTTCAGATCGTTGATTGCAACGGATTCAGCAATCGCGTGACTGCGGGAGTGGCATTTTGCCGCCGCCCAGAAACCTAGATCAGAGGCTGGTGAGCGTCATATGTCTTGTTGGCATGTGGTATAACAGCTGTCATGTTTCTTGCATTTTTGCGACATGTGGAGATATTGTCATTGACTTTATGTCATGTGGCAGTATACGTGGCATATATATTGACACGTGTATAGTTAATGCCATGTGGCACAACATCTGCCATATGTTCTTGGACTTTAGGACACCTGGAGATATTGTCGTTGACTTAACGCACAGTAACAGGTGACTTATTTTCTTATTTTTTGCCACGTGGTGAAAGTTAATGTTGGCGTATGTTATTTGACTTTCTGACACATGGCGCTGATGCAGGTCTCTTTAAGCATTGTGGTATGACAGTTGGCAAGTGTTGTTTGACTTTTTGACACATGGAGTTGTTGTAGTTGACTTTATGCCATATGACATAACAACGGGCAGACGTTGATTGACTTTTTTACACGTGAACCTTATGTTGTTGACTTTGTGGAGGTGATATAGTTGACATAATGCCATGTGGCATGACAACTGAAATACGTTGTTGGACTTTCTGATATGTGGAGATGATATTGTTGATTTTATGCCATGTGGCGTGATAGCTAGCATATGTTGTTTGACTTTCTGACACATGCAGTTGATATTATTGACTTTGTGCCATGTGGCTTGACAGCTAGCATATCTTTACATTTTGACACGTGGAGTAGTGTTGTTGACTTTTTGTCATGTTGCATGACAGTTGGCGTACGATGTTTGACTTTCTGACAGGTGGAGATCATGTAGTTTACTAGTTGCCATATGGAAAGACAGCTGGCATATGTTGTTTGACTCTCTGACTCGTGGAGTTAATGTAGTTTACTTTTATGTTAAGTGGTATGACAGCTGGTATATTTTGTTTGACTTTTTGACACGTGATGCCAATTTAGTTGATTTTATGCCATGTGTTGTGACAGCTGACATATTTCCTTTGACTTTATGAAACGTGGATCTACAATGGTTGACTTTATGCCATGTTGGCTTGTCTCTGGGCTTTCTGCCACGTGGTGAAATGTTTGTTGACTTAATGCCATGCGGGACCACAGTTGGCAATGTTCCTTGACTTTATGACACGTGTAGACAATGTGGTTGACTTTATGCCATGTGGAGATACAGGTGGCATATTACTTTGACTTTCTGCCATGTAGAACATCGACGTGGCATGGTCGATCGCTAATTTGAAGCAGTTAAAAACGAGAAAAAAAAAAAAAAAAGGAACCGGGTTTGTTTCCGTCGGAGTGCACAAGCCTGAGTCTAGAGTTTATCCTACTGGCGGATGATTTGAGTGTTTGGAGATGTCAAAGTCTTGCAAGGGCTTGGCGATGGAACTAGTCAAGTGTTTGAGTGAATCGGACTGTGTTAAGGTTGAGAAGCGATCTTACAGGGAATGCGCTGGGGAGAAATCCCCTTGTATACCGAGCGAGTGCGTTGGACTCAGAGAAACTTACTTCAATTGCAAAAGAGGCCAACTCGACATGAGAGCTAGAATTCGCGGTAACAAGGGCTATTGATTTCAACCTCACCTCTCCTTTTGGTTTTCTGACTCCAGAGTAATGCTTGTTTTCAGCTTCGGTTTTGTTGAGGGACCTAATTTATTTGTTTCTGCTTTTGATTGTATTCTGTTCTAGCACGCGCTTGTATGGATGTTTCTTTTGGAATAAAAGTCCATTTCTTCTAATAATTTTCATGAAAACAATTGCTTCTCAAATTTCACGCTTCTTCTCAACTGCTAGACAACTCTCTTTCACAGAAGATTTATGTAATAGGATTTTAGATCAATACCCACATATCATAACTCTTAAAAAACTCCACGGTAAGATTTTCATTGACCAAAACCTTCGCTGGAATGCGTCTATTGGGATTAAATTGATGAGGGCTTATGCTGCTTGTGGCAAACCAGGGCTCGCTCGTCACATATTTGATGAAATTACTAACAAGAATGTTGTTTTCTTTAATGTTATGATTAGGAGCTACGTTAATAATCATTTGTATGAAGATGCTTTGCTTGTTTATAAAATGATGTCTTGCCAAGGATTTCTTCCTGATATGTACACTTACCCTTGTGTTTTAAAGGCTTCTTCTGGGTCTGATAACTTATGGGTTGGTTTGCAAGTTCATGGTGCTGTTGTGAAAGTTGGGCTTCATTTGAATTTATATGTTGGGAATGGATTAGTTGCTATGTATGGGAAGTGCAAGCGTTTGAAAGAGGCTCAACAAGTGTTTGATGAAATGCCGCGTAGAGATATAGTTTCTTGGAATTCAGTGGTTGCTGGTTATGCACAGAATCAACGGTTTAATGATGCATTAGAGGTTTGTAGGGAAATGGAGGTTTCAAATTTAAAATGTAATGATTGCACAATGGCTAGCCTTTTGCCTGCCGTGACGAACACATCTTCCGATAATGTTCTGTATGTTAAGGAAATGTTTATGAAGTTGGCAAAAAAAAGTTTGGTTTCTTGGAATGTGATGATTGCTGTGTATATGAACAATGCAATGTCTAAAGAAGCGGTAGTCTTATATTCACAGATGGAAGCAAGTGGCATTGAACCTGATGTTATCTCTATTGTTAGTGTTCTTCCAGCTTGTGGAGATCTTTCAGCCATGTCTCTTGGGAGGCGAATTCATGAATATGCAGCAGGGAAGAAGCTCCTTCCAAATCTGCTCTTGGAGAATGCACTGATTGACATGTATGCAAAATGTGGATGTTTATGGGATGCAAGGGCAGTCTTTGATCAAATGCTGTTTCGGGATGTCGTGTCATGGACTTCTATTATCACTGCTTATGGTAAGAGTGGCCAGGGTCGCGATGCTGTGGCAGTGTTTGAGAAAATGCAGATCTCAGGTCTCAGTCCAGATTCTATTGCCTTTGTTTCTGTTTTAGCAGCTTGCAGTCATGGGGGATTATTAAATGAGGGGCAATATTACTTTGATCTAATGTCTCATTATGGGATAATTCCAAAACTAGAACACTTTGCTTGCATGGTGGATCTATTAGGACGTGCTGGAAAGATAGATGAGGCATATGGCTTTATCAGACAGATGCCTATGGAACCCAATGAAAGAGTTTGGGGGGCTCTGTTGAGTGCTTGTCGGGTTTATTCGAACATGAATATTGGGATTCTGGCTGCTGATAAACTTTTCCAATTGAATCCTGAGCAGTCAGGTTATTACGTCTTATTGTCCAACATCTATGCAAAAGCTGGAAGATGGCCAGATGTTGCAGCCATCAGATCAATCATGCAGAGAAATGGAATCAAGAAATTACCTGGTATTAGTAATGTCGAGCTCAATGACGGTGTTCACACATTTCTTGCTGGTGACCAGTCACATCCTCAGTCAAAGGAGATTCATGAAAAGTTAGATGTATTAGTTGGGAAAATGAAAGAACTGGGATACATGCCTGAGACTGATTCTGCCCTTCATGATGTGGAAGAGGAGGATAAAGAATGCCATCTAACAGTCCACAGTGAGAAGTTAGCTATTGCCTTCGCTATTATGAACACCAAACCCGGCACTCCAATTAGAATTACCAAGAATCTTCGTGTTTGTGGAGATTGCCATGTTGCTGCCAAGCTTATTTCCAAGATTGCTGATCGTGAAATCATCATCAGAGATACTCATCGATTTCACCATTTTCATGCTGGAGGCTGCTCTTGTGGAGACTATTGGTGATTGATTCTGGGCGCTCTGAAGATTCATGGATGCCACCAGACTTAACTGTGCAAGTCAGGAACCGGACAAAATATAGAATTACAGTGAGGTGAAGCGTTGGTAGGGCACAACGAAAAGGAAGCTTATTCTTTCTGAATGCTGCTTCCTCGTTTAGTTGATGTGTAATGAGCATCCCGATACTCGCAACAGAGAAGAGGGAGAAGGGCCGAAAGGAAGAGGCCTGAAACTTGGCGCCAAGTTAATCCATTTTGTTTTGAGACATAACTACTCCTTGGGTTCATTAAATTGTCGTTAGCCTAACATGCCTGCACAATGAGACTAAAATAAAGATTGTAGGATTGTCCTTAGCTTTCGGTTCATGGAGCTTGGCGCAGTCACAGATATTCATGTGCATTGGTGTATAACAACCTCTAGTTAACCTTTCACTTTAATTTACCTAATTTATATTGATTATAAACAAAACAAGATATTGTCTATCATATCATCTGACCAAGCGTATGATTCCTCTTATCACCAGTTAGCTTAGAACTTGAAATGGATGGCATACAGAAACGGCCATTTGAACAACGTTACAAGATGATGATTTTTCAGTCCAGCATCTAACATAACTTGTAGTAGTTAGAAATCTATGAATTATGATAATAAAATTAAAATATTAAAAAATGTCAAATTTAGTTGCTATAAATTTATAGCAATATATAAATATTTTATTATTTTAATAGCTGTTATAATATTTATTCAAATTTTAAAAATATTCAATTATTTAAATTTTTAATCTTATACAAAATTAATTTAATTTTTATTCATAATATATATATATATCCTAGGTTATCTCGTTGAAAAAAATGAAAAATAGAAAATAAAAAATTAAATTATTACACTAATATAATTATGTTGATATTCTTTGAGGGGTCATTGTGATAATTATATTGACGGAGCATATCATACATACATAATACATGCATATTTTATATGTGAATAATGTGAATAATTGTGTTTTTATCATCAGACTCTAGTTTCTTGACATTTGTCAATATGGATGGCTCTATTCTTTCCGCAAATTAGGTAGTTAAATTCATTGCATGTAACACAGATCTTTTTCATTTGATGTACAGCCAATGCGAAACTAGAAGCCGCCTCTCTGTCCTCTATTTTTCTACCAAAGTGTGAATCATCCAATTCCAAGGTGACTATGGTACCTAAGTCATCAAATTTAGATAAAGAGAGAGTCACATTTATCTTCGAGAAAAAATACTCTAAAACCGCTATTACAAGTCAGTGGTCCTAAATGCAATAGCAGTCCATAAAAATAAACACGTATAAGCTCTGACTTTTTCTAAAAAAACCCTACATTACGTTCATGCTCATCTGGAAGAACATGCACCAACTTTCAATGAAGAAATTACTTGTAAAAGCTTAGGAAAGTACTGAATACGTTGCCATAAAGTTCAAGATAATAATATCTTATGCTGTTTTTTTCTTACTTCAAGTTTAAATCTTTGACTAAGTCTCTACGCTGGAAATAGAGTTCAATTTCTCATTGTTTCCCTGAGCCAGTGAAATAATGGTCTAGTGATCATTATACTTTAAAGATTATTATAAAGTGTATAATTTGAATTTTACACTATTGATTTATAAAATTAATTTTTTTAAATTTAAAAAAATAAATAATCTCATTATACAGTCCATTGATACTTAAATGGTTCGATCTCTCATTATAAAATAAGATAAAAGTTTATCCACGCAGACATTGAAGTCTTTTGTTGCAGCTAATTCGTTTTAGGTATTGCTTGGCCAAACAAAACAAATGACTTAGAATTCCTGGCTTAGACGTTTCTACCTTAAACCATTGGACACGTTTCTTACCCTACATCTATAAATTTTCACCTTCTCAACCATTTTTGAGACAGATATCCCAGCTCCAGATATAGTTACTAGTCCCACCAAAGAAATGGGCTACAATTATTATCATTTTTCACAAGCTCTTGCGCTTCTTCTTTCCCTTTTAGTTTTCTCCCTTTGCAAGCCCTCTTATGGTGGAAGTATTGCAATCTACTGGGGCCAAAATGGCAACGAAGGCACCTTAGCTGAAACATGTGCTTCAGGAAACTATCAGTTTGTGAACATAGCTTTCCTGTCTAGTTTTGGCAATGGACAAACTCCAGTGCTGAATCTAGCAGGCCATTGTGACCCTGGTTCTAACACTTGTACTGGGTTAAGCTCTGATATTAAAACTTGCCAGGGTCAAGGGATCAAAGTCTTCCTGTCAATTGGAGGTGCTACTGATACTTACTCTCTTTCATCGCCTGATGATGCAAACCAACTCGCAACCTATCTTTGGAATAACTTCTTAGGTGGTACTTCCTCTTCACGCCCATTAGGCGATGCAGTTTTAGATGGTATTGATTTTGATATAGAGAATGGCTCAGGCCAATTCTGGGATGATCTTGCTAAGGCGCTTAAGGGGTTTGGTCAGGTTTCCTTATCCGCTGCTCCACAATGCCCATTTCCTGATGCTCATTTAAGTACAGCAATTAACACTGGCCTGTTTGATTATGTGTGGGTCCAATTCTATAACAATGGACAATGTCAGTACAACAATAATGCAGACAACCTGTTAAATGCATGGAATAATCAGTGGACCACAATTCAATCGAACCAAGTGTTCTTGGGGCTACCTGCAGCTCCTGAGGCAGCCGGAAGCGGTTACATTCCTCCAGATGTGCTGACGTCTCAGGTCCTTCCATCTATCAAGAATTCCGCAAAGTATGGAGGAGTCATGCTTTGGAATAAGTTTTATGACAATGGATACAGTTCATCCATTAAGGGTAGTGTTTAATGATGAATGATTATGTATTGATGTCTATCTACTTTATTTTATACTAAGCTAAATAAAAGAAGTTTCGAAGGTATTGAGACTTAGCTTTCATATATAGTTTGTTTAATTAGTTTAGTTAGTCATGTATGTGTGTATATCTATCTATAATATATATAAATGTTCAAAGGGGAGGGGTACAAGCAAAATTTCAAAAAAGTTTTCACTTATTATTATATAAAAATTGGATAATTTAATAATTTACTAATTAATGTAAAATTAAATTAATTAAAATATAATTTTAATTTGATATAGAATTTTAATTTGATAGAAAATCTATTTCTTATTTTAATTAGGTTAATTTTTATTTTATCTCTAATAAAAATTAAATTATCTAAAATATAATTCTAATTTAATTGAAAGTATGTTTCCTATTTTATTTAGATTAACTTCTATTTTATCTTTAACAAAATTAAATTAAATTAAATTAATTAAAAAGTAATTCTAATTTAATTGAAAGTATATTTCCTATTTTAATTAGGTTAATTTCTATTTTATTTCTAACAAAAATGAAATTAATTAACATATAATTCTAATTTAATTGAAAGTATGTTTTCTATTTTAATTATGTTAGTTTCTATTTTATCTCTAATAAAATTAAATTAATTAAAATTTTAGTAATAATTTTGTTAAAAATGTATAATTTCTATTTTAATTAGGTCTACTTATATTTTATTTAAAATAAATCAAATTAGATAACATAATTTTATAAGTCTAATTATATTACATTTAATAAATAAATAATTAAAATAAAAATTAATAAATTTTATAAAAATAGGAAAATTATGTAATTGGTTTTAAAAGTAGATATTTTTATAAATTTAAAATTAATAAATAAAAAATAGAGCATATAATTTGTTTAAAAGGTATATTTGTAAGAAAGTAGTATAATTATTGTTTTTAAATGTTTTTGTTAAATTTAACAAAAAAAGAGTTAAAATTAAATTATTTAATATTTATTATTTAATTATTAGTTTAACTTAAAAAATTACATTAAATTATTTTTTGTGTAAATAAAAGTATTAATATTCAAAATATTAAAGAAATATAAAAAATTTACTAAATTGTAATAATTATAAGTTTAATGGAATTTTAATATTTAAATTTTTATATAAAAAATATAACTTTTATTATTTTTAAATTTTTATTAACAAATAACTTTTATTTTTATTATCTTATGATTAATTATAACCATAATATTTTCATTATACAAAATTAGTTCTAAAGTTGAGAAAAATTAATAATAAAAAATATTAAAGTAATATCATATAATTATTTAAATAAAATATTTATAAAAATTGTAATGAATTATAACTATATTATGGTAATATTAAATTCTTATATAAATAAATAATATTGTTATTATTCTTAAAATTTTTATTTAATAATAATAATAATAATAATAATAATAATAATAATAATAATAATAATAATAATAATAATAATAATAATAATAATATGTTTAATTACTTATTTACTATATATCGTGAGTCAAATAAATTGTTTATTCATGCGTGACATACGTGGTTATTTACTAATAATATATACAAATGTATGAAGAGAGGGGGTACAGATAAAATTATGAAAAAATTTTCACTCATTATAATATAAAAATTGGATAATTTAGTCATTTACTAATAAAAATTAATTTAAATTAATTAAAATATAATTTAAATTTTATAGAAAGCCTATTTCCTATTTTAATTAGGTTAATAAAAATGAAATTAATTAACATATAGTTCTAATTTAATTGAAAGTATATTTTCTATTTTAATTATGTCAACTTCGATTTTCCCTTTAACAAAATTAAATTATCAAAATTTTAGCATTAATTTATTAAAAATATTTGCTTTGTGGCCAATGTGACTATTATGTTGGAAAATTAAATTATTAAAATTTTAGCATTAATTTATTAAAAATATTTTCTTTGTGGCCAACGTGACTATTATGTTGCAAAAAATTAGCTTCCTTGGATTAACTAACTCTATCAAGGATTTGTGATCTCTAACTAGAATTTAATTAGAATTAGAATTAATAAGATTGGAATTAAAAAAATTTATAATTCTAATTCTAATTCTAATTCTAATTATCACATGGAAAAAATTCTCTATATAAAAGCTTTGTTTTAATGTGAATTTGAAATTTGTTGTTTTTGTTTTCACTCCATCAAGAATTTGATCTAATGTCTACCAATAGTAATAATGAAATCTCTACAATTGATTTTTTTGAAAATGGGGTGAAGCAATTTACCATCAAATCATGTTCATTCATATGTTTTTTGTTATTATCTCTCAAAATCATCAATTAAAAAAATTAATTTTAATTGATGCTAAGGTAATACTTTTCAAAATATATTACTTTATTATTATTTTTAAATTTGAGAATGTAACTAATATAATTACATATTTTGTTTTTTAGGGAATCAAAATTATTGCTTTAATATGGATCAATACATTTAAAAAGTTTGAAGATTGTTTTCAAATAGGAAAAACTTATATTATTGGTAAAGTTATAGTTAAAAAAATTAATCTGTAACACTACACCCCTATAGTATCTCACTAGAATTTTCCATCCAATAATGACATTGTAGAGAGGAGCATTACCTAGAGCCAAGCCAATAAAAATAACTATCTTACATACTATTAAATAAAAAATACAAAACTTAAAACTTAAAACTTAAATCCAAGATGTAATTAGACAACAAGTGGAATATCCTTGTACATAATCATCTCATAAACACAACTTGACTATTAGTACTTAGATACATAAAGTACTTATTGGAAATGAGCATCGGTTATTATACAAATGGTGTAAAATAGTAAAAACACTGAATATATCAATAACCCTCTTGTAGGACCTCAATTTGCATCTGGATGTGCATCTACATCATGACATATAATATACTTCACTAGCATCTCGGTTGTGGTCACCTCATAAGATATCATGATTCACTGCACTACCATACTGAATAGCTCTAGCTATACAAACAAACTATAACCTATACTGGAAAATATGAAAGAAAGACGAGTGCAAGTAATTTCATAAGGAAATTACCCAGTGAGTATAACAACATCAAGACATAGCTCATGCATTAGAAAGCACTAAAAAAATTAAACATAAATCAAGAATACAGACTATCAAAAATTAAAAGAGTACAATGACCAACTATCATGGTTTGACATAACATAAAAATAATCCTAGCATTCTTGCTCCAAATTATAGTATTTATGTTCTAGTCTTAGATTTTCAAGTACATTTTCTTTCATTGGAATATTAATTAAATTTCTGCATTCACAAACTCATTTCTGTATTTCCTCGATCATATTATTTGCACTAATCAATAAAAAGTTTGAACATGAAAGCACAATAAATCTTGATTAGATGTATTTAAACTTATGAACTCATCTATCATAGACTAGACATGAAATATTTATAAACACATTATTTTCCATAAGTAACCCTAACAACACCATTATCATTAGTTCCTTCTAAGAGCACAATAAAATATAACTCCTTCTCGGAGCACAATAACTTATAGCTTTTTCTTTGAGCAAAACAAATTATAGCTCGGTCTTAGAGCAAAATAATATTCAATATGCATATTCATCAACTACATAAATTCAACCCAAAAGTATATTGAATTTATGCACTGTCCTAAAGATAGTTATTGATAATTGGCCAATGAAAACAACTCAACTCATGATAATCTTACACAGGAGACAATTGTAATCATATATCATAAATAGACTTACCATTACACCTTGACACCATGGACACGATAGTGCTCTAAAACAACTTCAAGTATAACATTCGATACTCAGGCACATTTACAGTACAATCATAATTTCTCGATGCTTATATGTACACTCTTGGTGGCTATAATGAACATTATGCATTTCAGGAATTTTAGTTTGACATGTTGTTCTTGATAATATCAACATTTTCCTGATGGTTATGTACAGACGTTTGTTGTTAAAATTAACTCATTTTTTCGATATATAGAAAATAAAATTGAAACAATTTCTAATTAGTTATTTTAATGGCTTTGAGGCATAGTTACACTCCGGTAACTTAAAGGTAGTTAAGTTTAAATTGTGGCTAAAAGAACTTTTCATTAACAATTCTTGATCCTTGTTTATAAAATTAGTTTGGAAACAGTTATATATATTCGTAATGATTAATAATAAGGTAAGTCCATTCATGTATTAAAACTCAAGTATTTAGAGAAAAGTACGCAAGAGCCCCTTTTAAAATGAAATAGCTACGAACATGTCACTAATTATTAATTTACAAGAAACTATCTCTCATGTTAAAATAATTTCTTTAGCTAGGGGTATATTAGACATAATCCTTTCTTAAACCAAATTTGAATTAACAATAAACACTTTCGGTTACTTTATTATTATTATTATTATTATATTTCCTTTAGAATCATAAGGAGACTCTTACACTTAGATTTAAGTATATACATGATTATAATTGAAAGGCTAGTGCCATTATCTTGAAATTCGTTTGTCTATATGTACACATAGCTAGATGTATAAAATAAGGGGGCGTTTGGTTTAAGGAGGGGAATGGGAATGCGAATGAAGGGGAATGGAAATAGGAATTAATATTTATATTTTTTATTTGGTTCACTATGAAATTGGAATCAGAATTGGAATCAAAATTTAATTCTTATTGAAATTGTTTGTTAAAAGTAATGGAATTGGAATGTTTTATTTTTTTCATAATGTTTTGTATTTTTTTAAAAAATACCGAATTAACAAATAATTAATAAAAATAAAATAAAATAAAAATTATTTCTTAAATTAATTTGAATTATTGATTTTTTTCAACAAGTTTATAATTATTAAAAATTTATAAGTGGCTTTTTTTTAAACAATGTATAACTATTACTATAGTACTATATACATAATATTTAAACAAACTAGTTAAAAATTAATGTTTCAAAAAAAAAAAACTAAAAATTAATGTTCATACTATAATATAAAGTTATAATACATACCAATATCAGTTTTTTTCTAAATAATAATATAGTCATTTTAAATAATAAGATTGTGCATCCGTCACCTAAACAAATAAAAAAAATGAAATTTTACTAAATCTTTTGTAAATATATTTTACAAAAAAAATTCTAGTAAATCAAGAAAAAGAATACTTTATCCAAGTGATATGAGCAAGACATCCACATGATAATAAAACATAAGACAACAATTGCAGAATAGATAAACCAAGTACATAAAAAAATATCTCATAAATTCAATACAAAAACTCATATATAAACTAAGTATGTAAATTGTGTCAAAAAAATTAAGAACATAAAAGATATCAATTCCTAGAACATTGAACTCTCCAACTGTTGAACATTTCTTGGGCAAGATTATTTCTAAAATTGGTTCAATTGTCGGATATTTGAACTGTTGTGATATATTCTACTTCATTTAAACCTTCACTTTCAACTTCTTCATCCTCATATTCTTGATCCTCATCATCATCTTCATCCTCCTCTTCTTCATAAAATTGCTCTATCATGGAATCAGTTGGCATACATTTTCTTATCAAGTTATGCAATAGACAACATGCCATAATGATACATCCTTGAGTTTTTATTAGATAGAAGGAACAACTTCTAAGAATTGACCATCGTCCTTTAAGTAATGCAAAACATCTCTCTATCACCCTTTAAGTAATGCAAAACATCTCTCTATCACATTTCTTGCTTTAGAGTGTTTCATGTTAAAATACTCCTCTACAGATTAAGGTTGTCTATCACCTCTCCACTCATTGAGGTGATAATGTTGCCCTCTATAAGGGGCAAGAAATCCCTCGCCGTTAGTGTAACCCGCATCAACCAAATAATAACAACCTTCATATATGAAAAATTAAATATATTATTTTTTTGTTATATGATGCAAGAACTTTTCTGAACTTTAAAATTTTGTATTACAAACTAATAGTACCTTGAGGAACTTTTAAGCCATTAGGTCTAGAAATAGCATCTCGAAGGACATGACCATCATGTGCCGACCCTTCCTAACCAGGTAAAACATAAATAAAATGCATGTCGGTTGAACAAACACCCAAAACATTCATTGCAATATTACCTTTTCTTGTTCTATATTTTGCTTTATCCTCATTTGGCATAAACACACTTATATAAGTACCATATAGTGCTCCTAAACAATTCTCCAAAAGAAAATTTGAAGAATGATAAGAATTTATCTATTTGATAAAATTTACCAATTAAATTAGTAAGATTTGTGTTATGTACCTTAAAACATTTCCATTTATTACTTGGACAATCATCCACTATAGGCGTAGGCTTTTTAAGCAACTGATTATGAAACTTAAGAATGGCCTTCAAATAGAGTTGAAATATCTACTAACAGTCTCTCCTCTTCTAATAAAATAAGTGCCAATACTTCTATTTTTCTTATGGTGAGATAATACATATAAAAATATTGCAACAATTTCCCTAATAGATGTATGTCTGGATCCTTTTAAACCTCCAATATCGCTAACCATCTCGCAAAGCACATCAAATGGATGTCTATCCATATGAAGTTCATTCTTACACTTAACATCGCTCTCTTTTATTAGCATTTCTAAATTAGCTATTCTCAATCTTTTCTTATTCATTTTCTTGTCTTTCAATTGTCGCCCATTAAAAATGATTGAACTCATCAAATAACATGTTACATACATAATAAAAACTATAATACTAACAATTCTAACAAATTGAGCTTGTTGCAAATATTTTTTTTCTCGTTACAAGGCCAAAATCATTCATGTTCCTACATTATTGCCAAGTATCTATTAAAACACATGCTAGAATAGTGAAACACATTATTCTTTAATAGGTTTCATAATCTTGTAAGCTACATAAAATAAATTTTAAAAATAAAGTAAACAATACTAACTAAAGTTGTTCTCTTTTGATTGGATTTTGACAAGTACAAACAAATTAATCAATTACAAACATATATTATATAATTTATCAATTTATAAATCATCTTATATGTGTATTAATAAAATACTCAAATAATAAAAAAGGGTACAAAACTAAATTTGATTTTAATGAAATTAATCTATATTTTAATAGAAAAAAATGTTGTGCAGCACATGAAAGAGACTATTCCTATTTCGACAACCTAACATTTCTTTTAATATATAAAATGAAAAATGAAAAAGATAATACATTTTTGAAATTTACTCTTGGAAATTTTACATTAACAATAAATAGTTAGACAAATAAATCATTAATACTTATTATTACTAATTCTTTAATTCAACATGTGTTGTTAAGTTTCAACTTCAATTGTCTCTAGTCACAAATGTAAATTTGTCAATCTCACATGGAAAATACACACACACACAAAGATATATATATATATATATATATATATATATAATACTGCACACACATCAATTAAAGATAATACAATATTATAAGAAAAAAAATTTCCTCATGAAACACAAAACAAAAGGGGAAAAAAGGGGAAACAAAAAGCCAATTCTTCTTTTAGTGCATAGATTCATTTCAAATCAAAAAAATGTGAAGATAAGAAAAGACCAAATAATTTCCTAGCTACTATTGCAACTCTAACAAAGACATCCCACATATTAAAACATAATTGCATTATCATTGAAAGCTTTTAGATAATATCATCACCTATCCAAAATTAAGCTTTTAAGACAAAAAGAAATGGAATTGCAATGAACAACATTATATAAGGGCTCAAAATTGCTAGTCTAACCAACAAGTAGCTTTGCAAAACAATGATTTGTAAATAGTTGAAACATCTGCATACTAAAGAATAAAAAGAAAGCAAAACAACCCAAGAAACCATTGATTGCAATTTTTAATAATATGAAAATTGCAAAGCCAGAACAACCATTCTAAGTGGTAGATCAATCAATATAACATAGACACTAAAAAAATGTATAACACAGAAACTAAAAATCAAAAGTAACTTAAAAATAGAAAATTTATGCATTACCCATAAAGAAAAGCACAAAAATTTATGCTATAACAAAATAAAATAAAAAAAAAAGATTACAGAAAAGAATATATTTTTGGCAAGATACATGGTGAACTAATAATTCAAGTTAAGCAGAGTGGACCTGAGGACTATTATTCATGTAGCTGACACTAACTAGTTTAGGGTCACTAACTGCTTTGCCTTAGGTGAAATTTTACTAACTCTATTACTCTACCTACCCAAACTTGTTCTTTTGCTCTCATCTCTCAGCTTATTCCAGCTAATCTTTTATGCTTAAGAGGAGATATTAGGGCCTGCAGATGGTCATGTAAGTGGGTTTTGTTAGCTTAGAATTTGAACTATCTTAAACACCTAATTTTGGTTCCTTTTTAGGCCATGCAGCAAGGGGAAAACACTCAAATTTCACTTTAATGATGTACATTTGCTAATGAGAACATGAAATTTGTTTGTGTAAATATGTTATTTCTGATTGAAAATGCTATGAAATTTGGTGCAATTATGATGAGATAACAAAATTCTCTTCTAAAAATTCAAACAAATTCAAATTCAACCAAAAATAATTTTTATATTTAAAAGTTAACTTTTCAGTACTAGTCATGAAAATTAAATTTGGAATAATACCCAATAATAAACCCAACAAAAGCTGTAAATTGAAATAACAAAACTAGCAAGCATCGAATATCAGTAAATAAAAATAAAAAATGACTTGAGGAAGAGAAGCTATCGGTAGAGTGATTATTAAAAATTTCTTCAAATCGAGTGAGAAAATTCAGTGAGAATAGAAGAAACTGCAGAGAACAGAGAGTGTGTGTTGATTAAGAGGAGAGCAGAGAGCATGTGTTGATTAAGAGCATAGCAGAGAGCATATGTTGATCAAGTGCAGAGGAGATTGCACCTAATGATCGAGTATTTTATGTGTGAATACTAGGGTTCTTAAGAAGAAGAATAAGAAGAAGACAAAGATATAGAGCAACGTGTTTTTTTTTTAAATGATGGGTATCAAATTTGATTACCTAAGGTTTGAGGGGGAATGGGCTATTCCCTTTCCTAGGGGAATGGATTCCCATTCCTGATGGGTTTTTCTCAAACAAACAATAACAATGGGAATGGATCATTCCCATTCCCATTCCTAACATGATTTTAGCCTAAACAAATAGGCTCTAAAATAATTTAGGCCCATAAAGGACTTAGATTGCACATGTACAGATTTATGTACATATGTAAGTAAATGGATATATGTTTATTTATATATATATATATACACACACAAGATGCCCAAGTAGTGCTGCCCTCATGAACATGTGTCACATGTTATTTTATGGTTATGTTTTATTTTATTGAAGATTTGGTATAGCTTTACATAAACAGTCTGTTATACAACAGTAGAGGCAATCTTCCGTTCATTTAGGCGATCGCCCAAATGGCTCTTTCTTTTGCCTATGCATACAAGTCATAAATTAAATCCATTGAAAAATCACATTAATACATTTAAGACTTAAGTTAATTGATTTTTTAATTTTTTATTTTAGTAACCATAGTTCCTGATTTACATGCTCGAGGACACGAATGTTACATAATCCCTCTTTTCTTAATATCCATGATAAATTTGAACAAAGTATTAATTTAAATACAATAGTCACAGAACATAAAATAAAGATATTTCTACATATTTTATCTTATAATTTTAGCTCCTTTAGTGATATTGAAAAAGTGCAATTAAAGGAAGCGAAGAAAAAGAAGAAAAAAATTTACATGGTATGGTCATATTTTTTAATATTGTAATTGTAATATTTTATATTATAATATACATGTAAGGAATTATTTTATTTTTATTTTTATATTATTTTATGGATTTTTTAGGCATTGTGGTTTACATTAACCAAACTTTCAAACAAAAAATAGTGGTTGGAGAAAAAGTGCTATAATCATTAATGATAGGTGATTATTTTTTAATTTTTTTAATTATACTATCCTTTAATTAAATTATATATATATCTAAAGCCCAAGACTTGATAAAGTTATTATCTTCTGTTTCCTTAGAAAAACATAAAGCTAAAGGTTTTCGTTATATCCATATAGGACTTGTTCAAGTAGAAATAAAGCCTTTTAATAGAGAGGGTATGAACACCTCTATTGTAGTTGCTCTTCATGTATGTATATATATATATATCTAAAGCCCAAAACCTGATAAAGTTATTATCTTCTACCTCCTTAGAAAAATATAAAGTTAAAGGTTTTCATTATATCCATATAGGACTTGTTCAAGTAGGAATAAAGCCTATTAATAGAGAGGATTTGAACACCTCCATCTTAGCTGCTCTTCATGATATGAGGTTTAAGAACTTCTAGGATTCCCCTCTAGAAACTATAGAATTTAGTCTCTGTAAAGTTCCCATATTATTCGATTGTTATCCCAACTTTATTATTTTTCTTAATGATGCAAATTTATTAAAGTCTTTGGTTTTGCAAATTCAAACCCCTAATTATCATTTGGATGATGGATCTAATCCATTTGCATTAATTTTTAAAGTTAATTATGAAGTTACGATGTCTAATTTTGACATAAAGAGTCGATTTCATAGTAAAAAGGATGAAACCTTACTTCTTCAAACTAATATGACTAAAGCAAATGTGCTTATCCTAAAACCTATACAATGGAACTAGATAACTCTTCCATAAGAGTGGATTCTTGAAGGAGCTACTGAGCCAAAATCTTACGGAGAAGAAACATCTATTCCAAATACCCAGATAAAATACACAACCCAGTTTCAAGATGGAAGAGTAAAACTCTGTTTTCTAGCTCTAGATTCTCTGATACATCATCATTAGAATCTATTGATCTAGGAAGGATATCCTAAATACCACCTGTTATAAACCTTCCATACCATAAAAATCCACAACCAAACTAATACCAAAATTTGCCAAGAACTATCCACTTGCCTAATACTGATCAAACAGATCTACACTCAAACCTTCCTCATATTATCAATCTACCTTATACTGCCCCTGCTAGATATTCAACCTCAGATATACCTCCTACCTCCTTTAGAAATGTCAATTATAGTACTAATATACCTATACCAGTTTACACTGAACCACAACCAAAAGATAAATCTCCTTCTCCTCCTGCTTTCCCAACTGCATTAACCATAATAGAAAATATAACCTATGAGCTAAATGTCTTAGATAAAGATTTCACTCCTAATAAAGCTCTCCTGCACAAAGATTTTCATGCATCTCATAATTTAGAAAAAAGAACATGGTTCTTCAAACATATTCTAAAAGCAAGAGAGATCATTCAAAGTCACTTCTATGATTTGTGCAGTAAAATAAAGTCAATATATTGGTTTTTGAGTAGTTTGAAATATATGCATAAGAAAATAATATTTCTTATCCTTTTAAAGTTTTAAATCCTATCACTTTGAGAAAGAAAGTAACAGTTTGGGAAACAACCAATGGCCAAAACATTGAGTCTGAACACCCTCCCCTTAAAGTCACTATAGGAAATTAAACTGTAGATGCTTGTCCTTACAAAAAACCACAAGATAGTGACTTCCAAAACTTAAAGAATTGTAGTGACCTTTTATTTTAAATTATTAAAATATATATTGAGATATGCAATATTAATAATATTTTAAATATTATTTATATATTATCATTATTTGTGAATAATATTTGTTATTTTATGTTAAATATTTTCTTATGTAAAATAATTTATTTGGAAGTTTTATTATTTAAAAATATTAAAGTTATTATTATTATTATTATTATTATTATTATTATCATGACCCAAACCGGGGGCCATGATCGGCATTAGGGAATGAGAATTCTTTCAAATATGGAACCTGTAGCAAGCCTTAAAATAGTAAAAAAAATACAAAAAATATAATAAAATAAATATACCATAATTAAAATTTCAATTTAATATGATAAAATAAAACTTCTTCATATCATGAAATGAATTAATACAATATTCAAATTATAGATCTGAATTAAAATCTCGTACAGCAAAATAAAATAAAACTCACTATTGATACATATACAACTACTGCAGTTTTCTAGAGTACAATAATAAATAATTAAGTAGATAAATTACATAATAGAGCCGGGGCGGAAGAAATCCGGTGGTTTCAGCATCTGTGTGTGCATGTCTGTATATATATTTATTATATACATATGATTGTTTGCATTTGACATTTAGTAATGTATGTATATATATTATAACAATTCACTCAGTGAGGTCTGACTCCCCTCAGTTGATATTTTTACAGGAGACACTAAGTCAACCGAGCTCCAATAGTCTGACTGTCAATGTGATTGGCCCCGAGACACTTAGTCAACCGAGCTCCAACAATCACACCATCAATCACATCACACATCAATCAAATCCCGATCCCATAAATAAGTTAGTAATTTAACTTACAATCTATCGCACTAGTACGTACTCGGTCCTAGTGCTGCCCATTAGAAAGCACGTTCTATCGATATCCTTCATTTAAAATAAAACATACATTCAAATAAACAAATAATGCATAAAGTCATTCATAATAATCAAATAAACCACATATATATACAAGAAATATACCTAAAATAAACTAAGTATATTTCAAGTATATATATGTAAAATAAATTCAAGTAAGTCATGAAATATACTCAAAATAAACCAATAATATAGTTAAAAATAATTTAAATATAAATCAAAAGTAAAACATGCATTTATTTCAAAATATACCAAGAATATACTAAAAATATACCTAAAATATACTTTAAGCATTTAATAAAACAATTATGCAAAATTATACATTTAAAACATATAATTCTAAAATTAATAATAATTACTAATAACATCAAAAATCACAATTTCATAATTTATATAATTAATTTATGAAAATTAATAAAATAATAATAAAATATTCAAAAATTCACCAAAAATAAAAAAAAAATTTATAGATGTAGATTGAGCTTCCAGGAACAACATTTGTTAAGGAGGATTGACTGAATCAAATGAAATCAACCTGAAAAAATTGTGAAACCCTAAACCTCAAAACTAAAAATTCAAGAAAATGCAAAAATGGGTGGATTAGAGCTCAAACTGAAGCTAGGATCGAGTTCACTGGAGCTTGAGGAGCTAAAGGACACCAGAAAAGCTCGAAAAGGTGGCCGGATGAAGGAGGAACACTGAAAAAATGAGTTTCAGTCACTGTTGCTGCATAAGCTGTTGTCGGCGCCGGGGAAGGAGGAGGAGGGCGACGGAGCTATTGTCTGATGGAGGATGGTCCAACGAGCTGAATGGAGAGGCACATTGATGGTAGGGGCTCGGACAACAGCACGATGGAGGATGATGGTTCGGGGAGGATAGGTTGAATGTGTTTGTGTTTTGATAATAATGTGTATACTATAACATTATAGTATATTATAATAGAATATTATATTATAAAATTATTATAACTTTATACATAAAAATTCTCCACCAAGTATATACATATATATATATATATATACACACACATAATAACACACAATAATAATTAAT
The DNA here is from genome assembly GCA_947683625.1 of Mallotus nudiflorus. Lineage (NCBI taxonomy): Eukaryota > Viridiplantae > Streptophyta > Magnoliopsida > Malpighiales > Euphorbiaceae > Mallotus > Mallotus nudiflorus. The sequence goes on along the minus strand of CANTUR010001461.1, from coordinate 112,355 downwards.
GCACACACATAAAATAATAATAATAAACCCTAATATATGTGTGTATATATATATATATATATAATAACACATAAATTAATCATGCAAATAATGTAATTTAATAATAATAATAATAATAATAATAATAATAATAATAATAATAATAATAAATAAATAAATAAATAAATAAATCAATCAATAAATAAATAAATAAATAAATAAACAAATAAATAAATAAATAAACAACATCATTTTAAAAATAAAATAACGTTAGTACTTAAATAATATTATTAAAATAATTCTTTTCAAAGTAGTAAATATAACATAAATAAATTTCCAACATGATAAGTTTTTAAAATAAATATTTACGTAGAAAATTATAATTAAACATAAAATAATAGATATTAACCACAAAATAATCAAATAATCAAATATAACTTTAAATTTTATTAACACTGCATATCCTATTTTAAAATAAAATAATTTAAAAACTAGGTCATTACAATTATTATTATTATTATTATTATTATTATTATTATTTGTTGTTGTTGTCATTGTCGTTGTTGTTGTAAAATATATATTGAGATATGCAGTGTTAATAATATTTTAAATATTATTTATATATTATCATTATTTGTGAATAATATTTGTTATTTTATGTTAAATATTTTCTTATGTGAAACAATTTATTTGGAAGTTTTATTATTTAAAAATATTAAAGTTAGTATTATTATTATTATTATTTATTTATTTTTGTTATCGTCGTTGTCGTTGTCATTGTCATTGTCGTTATTGTTGTTGTTGTTGTCGTCGTCATCATTGTCCTTATTGTTGTTGTTGTTGTTGTTGCATGTACATATATATATATATATATATATATATATATATATATATATATATAAGTGAAGACAAAATTAGGTTTTGGCCATTCTTCCTTCTCCCTATGCGATTTCTGTAGACCGCCACTCACCTCATCGGACCGCCTCAAGCTACCACCATCAAGCACCATCAACCTCCCTCTTCTTTCCTTTCCTCTCTGTCACCTTTTGGATGTCTGAGCACCGCCGAAAATCACCTAGACAGTAACGACAGTGTTGGAGCTCCATGATCGCTGGTGACTTCCTCCGGTCACCATAGCTCACATTCTTGGGCCTGCCAGATTCCTTGAGCTGTGAGGAACTTAATTCCAAGCTTGGTTTAAGTTTAAACCTTATCATTTGTGAGTTTTCTTTAGATTTTAGTTAATGTCAATTTTGGTTTTCTATTTTTTTTAGCTTGACTTCTTGAGTTTTAAGTTAATTGCCTTTAGAAATGTTGTTTAGGGTAGCTTAAGCTTCACAAATATAATTTTTATTGAATTTTTAGAATTTTTGGGTTTGAATTTCTGGTGATTCATTGTTCCGATGACCCTCGCTGGAAAATTCTTATATTTTTAATAAATTGCTTGATTTATTTAGAATATAGTTTGTGAAGGAAGTTTATTAAAATTTTGTAATGACCCTGTATTTTAAATAATATAAAATTATTTTGAGATATGCAGTGTTAATAAAATTTTAAATTTTATTTATATATTATTATTATTATTTATGAATATTATCTATTTATTTTATTCTAAGAATTTTGTTTACGTATAAATAATTTTATTTGGGGAGTTCTATTATTTAAATATATTAAAGTTATTATCATTACTATTATTTTTTTAAATAGTATTACTATTACTATTATTATTTCATTGTTAATACTATTATTATTATGCGTTATTATTATTATTATTATTAATATTATCAAATGTGCATAGTGTGTTGTATATATATATATAAAGAAGTAAAAAATAAGGTCAAAGGTCAGCCCCCTCCCTTTTTTTTCTTCTTCTTCTTTTTCCTCTTCTTCCTTCCATTTTTCCTGAAGCTGCCACTGTGTAACCCAGCTCGCCAGACCGCCAACCAGCCACCAGCCACCGTCGACTCCCCTCACCTCCTCTTTCCGTTCCGTTATGCTAGGTCACGTCGGTAGCCATCGGAATTGCCTGAAACTGTCACGACCCAAAACAGGGGCCATGACCGGCGCTAGGGAACGGGAATTCTTTCGAATCCGGAACCCGTAGCAAGCCTAAAAATAAAATAAAAATGCAATAATAACCATAAAAATATAATATGCAGCGGAAAATAAAATCATAAATATTACAATATCATCCATAACAACTGGATATAATTCAAAACTCATCACATCACATATATAATCTCATAAATGTATAATCTTTATACAAATCCAGTTTTAACATAATACATCTCTTTAAAACAAATACATAAAATCCAATACTTTAATTTACAACTACTGCAGTGTCTAGATAAAATAAATAAGACTCAAGTAGACAATTTACATAAAGAAGCCGGGACGGAAGAAATCCGGCGTATCGACCTGCTACTGAGGTCTGAGGAAGTTGACTCTCCTGAAAAATAGTCAACGGAGGGGAGTCAGACCTCACTGAGTGAATTACTATAGTATATATACATACACACTAAGTGATAATGCATACAGTCAACAGTATATGAGTAATATGTATATATACAGGCAAATTCATACAGATGCAGAAAAATCATTTTATATATTTTGTCTGAAAATCAACTTTTATGAAGGATCACATAGAACCCTAGAATATCGCAACCTCAGAAAAATAGTGTTAAACAACACTCTAGCCATACAGGCTCACTAATTCCAAATATATCCACTTAATCCATATGGACAGTAGACTGGCCCCGAGACACTAAGTCAACCGAGCTCCAGCAGTCTGACTGCCAGTGTGATTGGCCCCGAGACACTTGGTCAACCGAGCTCCAGCAATCACACCCAAACCACATCTCACATATCAATAATCATAATCAAATCAATATCCACAAATAGTCAGTAATAAAGCCTAAATACTATAGGCGTACCGGTACGTACTCGGTCCTAGTGCTGCCCACTAGGTAGCACGTTCTATTGATATCCTTCAGTGATAAATAATAAAACATTCATTCACAAATACATGATGCATGAATTTAAATAAATCAACAATATAAACCATATATATACCGAAAATATACCAAACATAAACCAGGTATATTTTGAGTATATATACGTCAAATAAATTCAATCAAATCATGAATTAAACTAAAAATATATTTAAAAACATTTTAAATATATTTTATTAATAAAACATGTATATAATTTATTATATACCAAAAATATACTTGAATATAAATCATGTTATTTATGCATATTTAGTCAAAATAAAACATGCATTTTCTAAATCATGCGTCCTAAGCATATATATATAATATAGTAACTCACCTAATGCGCTCCACGAGACAGGTCCGACGGGCCTGATCCACTAACCCTCGGTCTCAGCGCAACTAAACAAGAAATAATTAATCGACATCAGAATAACCCTAACAGAAATCCTAGAATTCAATCTAGAGTATTAAAATACAGAATCGAAAATTAGGGTTCGACTGGATATCACGTTTTACGAGAATTCTACCGGAAATCCGGCAGAACCTCCCCTGTAAAACGGACATCTCTCTACTCAAAAGAGTAGAGCCGACCCTGCAAAGAAAATACACTTCAAAAATAAACACCACAATCAATCACAACCCCTCGGTCGGACTCCAGACTACAATCTGTCGACCGGGGTCCACAAACACAGAATACATATTCAAATATACCAAAAATATCTTTAAATCATAAAAAATACATTTCATACGTAGAAATTACAAAATAAATCTTGAAACACTGTAAAAACCGATTAAAACTCATTTTATTAGAAAAACCGTATATTATATATATAATTGAAAATAATTCCCGGAAAATAGTTTTAATTAGTTAAAAATACCAAATATTTTGTAGAAATCATTTTTATACCTTAAATAAATATTAAAACCAATTAAATTACATTTTTAGACAATTTAGGGTAAAATTACCAAAATACCCCTATATATATATATATACCTAAATTACTTCAAAAATTCACCAAAAATCATACAATTATCCAAAATTAATTTTCTCAACATATTTATCAATAATATCAATAATTAAACCCAATTAACCAATTAAATTCAAATAACAACACAATTAACTTAATTTTCCAAAATCACATAAACTTCAATAATTAAAAATAAATACTTAGAAATTCATAAAAATTCCAAATAAATTCCTATAATTCATTTCAACACCTAATTCAACCATAAACTCCAATTTCATAATTTAAATAATTAATTTCCGAAAATTCGAAAATAATATTAAAATATTCAAAAATACCCAAAAATCCAAACAATCTCCAAAAATTCTACAAAAATTCATACATGAAGATTAAACTACCAGGAACAACATTTGTGAAGGAAGTTTCCATGAATCATCCAAATTGAAGCTCAAAAAAATCGAAAACCAAAAGTGGCCGAAATATTCAACTCAAAACCTAAGCAATTCTAGACCGTTTTAGCTCAAACCAAAGCTAGAATAACACTCACCGGAGCTCAAGGAGAAGATAGAGACCGGCGGTGTCGAAAACGGTGGCCGGAGGAGGGAGAAACGACGGTGGGAAGAAATGGTGGTCCGGCGGCACCCACGGGAAGAAGAAGAAGAAGAAGAAGAAGAAAAAGAAAAAGAAAGAAAAAGGAAAGAGAAAGGAAAAGAAAAAGAAAGAAAAAGGAAAGAGAAAGGAAAAGAAAAAGAAAGAAAAAGGAAAAGAAAAAGAAAAAAAAAGAAAAAAGAAAAAAAATAATAAATTTTAATAATTTAATAATAAATAAAATAATCAAATAATAATAAATAAATAATAAAATATTAGGGTAATAATAAACCCTAATTAAATAAATATACACACACAGGCTTTATTTAATAATTTAAAAATATGTATGAGTTCATGCAAACCCGTAAATACATTTAAAATAATTAATAATACATTGTTTACGTGGAAATTTCCCCGAAAATGAAAGTCCCGGGAAAATTTTACGTAAAATACTGAAAATAATAGATAGTAATTAAAATAGGTTTAAAATACATATCAACTCATAAAAATATCGTATAATGCATAAAAATTATTGACACTGTATATCCCGGTACAGTGTAAAAATATTTTAAAAAAACACGGGATATTACAGTCTTCCCCCCTTACAAGAATTCGTCCCCGAATTCCAAAAACAAGATTACAGAATCAGGAAGGAAAGAGATACGGGTAAGAAGCTCGCATCTCAGCTTCAGTCTCCCACGTATGCTCTTCAACTCTGTCGCTACGCCACAAAACCTTGACCATCGGAATCTGCTTCGATCGCAACTGTCGAACTTGAAAATCTACGATCGCCACAGGTTCTTCCACAAACGTCAAATCTTCACTCACTTCCACCCTGTCAGGTTGCAACACGTGTGAAGGATCCGAGATATACTTCCTCAACATCGAGATATGAAATACTGGATGCACTTGTGACATACTCGGAGGCAAATCCAACCGATATGCAACAGTGCCAATTCTCTCCAGAATCTCAAACGGTCCAATATATCTCGGTGCTAATTTACCCTTCCTGCCAAATCTCATCACACCCTTCATCGGAGATACTTTCAGAAAAACGAAATCTCCAACCTGAAACTCCACATCTCTGCGCTTAGGATCCGCATAACTCTTCTGTCTACTAACTGCGGTCTCTAACCTGCGCTTGATCACGGCGACTTTCTCTGCAGCATCTTGAACCATCTCTGGTCCAGTCAAAGCTCTCTCACCAATCTCATCCCAACTCAACGGGGATCTACACTTCCTTCCATACAACGCCTCGTATGGTGCCATGCCAATACTGCTATGGTAGCTGTTATTATATGCAAACTCAACAAGCGACAAATGATCATCCCAGCTACCTCCCAAATCCATGACACACATCCTCAACATATCTTCCAGTGTCTGGATCGTCCTCTCAGACTGACCATCTGTCTGAGGATGAAAAGCAGTACTGAAATCCAACCTAGTGCCCATCGCTTCCTGCAACTTCTGCCAAAAACGAGAAGTGAACACTGAACCTCTATCTGACACAATGGACACAGGTACTCCATGAAGGCACACAATATGCTTCACGTACAACTTCGCCAATCTAGCTACAGAATATGTGGCTTTCACAGGCAAGAAATGTGCAGACTTCGTCAATCTGTCTACAATCACCCAGATGGAATCGTATCCATCCTTCGAACGAGGTAAACCGACCACAAAATCCATAGCTATCCTTTCCCACTTCCACTCGGGAATAGGAAGAGGCTGAAGCTTCCCAGAAGGCTTCTGATGTTCGGCTTTCACTTACTGACATGTCAAGCACTTAGCAACAAAATCAGCAACATCCTTCTTCAATCCATCCCACCAGTATAGATCTCTGATACTGTGGTACATCTTAGTAACACCAGGATGTACGCTGTAGGCTGTAGAATGTGCTTCCTCTAAGATCTCTTCTCTTAAATCATCCACATCAGGAACACACAATCTACCACTGATCCACAACACACCATCATCATCGAGTGTGAAATCAGTGAACTTCCCTGCTCTGACATTCTCTGCAAGCTCTTCCAGAATAGGATCTCGGCTCTGAGCTGCTTTAATCCTATCCTTTAGTACAGATCGTACTTTAAACTGAGCTAACAGTCCACCTGATCTACTGATCTTCATCATCAGACCTTGATCCACCATCAGATGCAATTCCTGGATCAATGGTCTCCTCTCAACACCAATGTGAGCAAGACTACCTGAGGACTTCCTACTCAAGGCATCTGCTACCACATTAGCTTTACCCGGATGGTAAAGAATCTCACAATCATAATCCTTCAACAGTTCCAACCATCTTCTCTGCCTCAAATTCAAATCTCGCTGCTGAAAAATGTACTTAAGGCTCTTGTGATCAGTAAATATCTCACAAGTCACCCCGTACAAATAATGTCTCCAAATCTTCAAAGCAAAGATCACTGCAGCCATCTCAAGATCATGTGTAGGATAGTTCTGCTCATGCTTCTTCAACTGCCTCGAAGCATAGGCTATCACCCTTCCATTCTGCATCAACACACAACCAAGACCAATTCTAGAGGCATCACAGTAAACTGTGAACTTATCCACACTATTAGGCAAAGCTAATACTGGCGCTGTGGTCAACTTCTCCTTCAACAACTGAAAACTATTCTCACAAGCTTCTGACCACTCGAATCTAACATTCTTCTGAGTCAAGCGAGTCATAGGGGCTGCTATCCTGGAAAAATCCTGCACAAACCGCCTATAATACCCGGCTAAACCCAGAAAACTCTGAATCTCAGTAACTGAAGTAGGTCTAGGCCACTCAGATACTGCTTCAACCTTCTGTGGATCAACCTGAATACCTTCTTTAGACACTACGTGTCCAAGAAAAGAAACACTCTCCATCCAGAAATCACACTTCGAGAATTTAACATAAAGCTGATGATCTCTCAGTGTTTGTAGTACAATCCTCAAGTGATATACATGCTCTTCCATACTCCTCGAATATACCAGTATATCATCAATGAAGACTACCAAAAACTGATCCACATACGGTCGGAATACTCTGTTCATCAGGTCCATAAAAGCTGCTGGTGCATTAGTCAAACCAAAAGACATCACCAGAAACTCATAATGACCATAACGAGTGCGGAATGCTATCTTAGGAATATCAGCTTCACTAATCCGCAGCTGATGATAACCTGACCTCAAGTCAACCTTAGAAAAGAATTGTGCACCCTGGAGCTGATCAAACAAATCATCTATCCTCAGGAGAGGATACTTGTTCTTCACTGTCACCTTATTCAACTCTCTGTAGTCAATGCACAGTCTCAGGGTACCATCCTTCTTCTTCAAAAACAAGACTGGTGCACCCCAAGGGGAAACACTAGGTCTGACGAAGCCTTTATCCAACAACTCTTGCAACTGCTCCTTCAACTCTCTCAACTCTACAGGAGCCATACGATAGGGTGGCATAGATATAGGAGTAATACCTGGAACCACATCAATACAGAACTCAATCTCTCTATGAGGTGGTAAACCTGGCAACTCCTCGGGAAAAACATCAGGAAACTCACAAGCAACAGGAACATCTGTGAGTGACAACTTCTCCACTGACGTATCCCTAACCAATGCCAAAAACCCCTGACAACCTTTCCTCAACAACTTCCTAGCTGAAATAACAGAAATAAGATTCTGAGGTGCTGAACTCCTGTCACCAACAAACTTAAAATCTTCTTCACCAGGAATTCTAAAAGTCACCTCCTTATTCCTGCAATCAACCACGGCAAAGTGCTGAGACAACCAATCCATTCCCAAAATAACATCGAACTCCATCACATCCAACAAAATCAAATCAGCGGGTAATTCTCTATCTCCCACGAGAACTGGACAACCAGAAAGAACAATATCGGTGTCCAAAGAATCACTCAGAGGAGTGGCAACAGACAAAGGAAAAGCCATCCTCGAAGCTTGCCAACAAGATTTAGAAGCAAAAATAGGAGAAACAAATGAATGCGTGGCACCCGGATCAAACAAAACCAAAGCATCCAGGTAACAAACAGAAAGAATACCTGCCACGACTGCATTAGATGCCTGAGCATCCTGCTGAGTCAGATGAAAAACTCTGGCCTGGCCTCGACCTCCCTGCTGATTGGTAGAAGCCTGGCCAACACCTCTGGCACCCTCCTCTAGTACCTCTACCACGACTCTGCTGTGGAACAAACTGAGTAGAACTCTGATGCTGAGCTGGTGGTAACTGAAATGGCACGGGTGCTGCACTAGCAATCGACTGCTGGGGGAATCGCGGAATCTGCTGCTGCTGATATCCGGGGTAAGGACACGATCTGGCAAAATGTCCTGTCTGCCCGCATCTGAAACATGTCAATGGTGTCAGATAACACGGTCCCTGATGGACTCTACCACAAGTCTGACAAACACTGGCCGCTGATCCAGAACTACGACCACTGCTGCTGCTCGAAGCACCTGACCCAAATCTGAATGATCTACGCTGACCTCCACGACCATGTCTACTGCTCCGATGCACTCGCTGCTGCTATCTCTGACTCTGCTGAGTCGAACCTCGCTGCTGACTACTCGAACCAACATGAAAACTCGAATACGGAGTAGCCTGCAATCCACTCGACTGAACTCCCAACTGGTAATAATCAGGCATCGCTCCCTGCCTAACTAACCTCAGCTCAATCTCTTTAGCTAGCTCAATCACCGACTCGAGAGTAAGACCTGCTGTAGGCATACCAGCAAAAGCTGAACCCAAACCAGTAACATAGGTAGTAACAGCGAAATACTGATCTCGCATCAGATCCTCAGCATATCTACCCAACCGAAGAAACTCTCGGGTATACTCCTCTACTGATCGATCTCCACGAGAAATACTGGTCAGACGAAGACGATAGCTCAAACGAAGAGGCTCTGGACAAAATCTCCTCATGAATCGCTCTCGAAACTGAGCCCATGTCATCGTCATCATATAGGGCTGGATCATCTGAATGAACCAATCCAAGGCTGGTCCCTCGACAGACAACTCAACGATCATGATCCTCTGGTACTCGGTATGAGCAGTCCGAGTCCTAGTCTCAATCGCATGCAGAAAATCTAAAGGATCAGAAGTACCATCAAAAGCAATCCTGCCAACTCGGGCATAGAACAAAGCTGCCTCAAGGTCAGACATACCCTGCTGATAGGCAGGCTGAACAGGCTGAACAACTGGAGGAACAGGAACATCAAACTCAGGCTCAACAGGCTCCTCGTCCTGTAACTCTCTCTGCCTACGGCGACCTGCCGCTCCTCGAGGTCTACCCCTGCCACGACCTCTACGTCTAACTGGCTGCTCAGGAGGTAAAACCTCGTCCTGAAAAGACTCATCATCCTCGGCCTCAACGACCGGTGGAGCGACACGCGCTCGCCTCCTCATTCTGAAAAGACAAACGGAAAGATTCAGACAAAACAGACAACGGAGGAATAACGCTGAAAACTACAGCAAGGAATACTCATCAAGACATACTCGAACCTAATACACTGCAGTAGTCCAACAGAAAACAAAACTTTAAAACTAGGGCCACAACTCACAAAACTAAGCCCTGACACTGAACTCCACTCAGATACGAACTTCGCTCTGATACCAACTTTGTCACGACCCAAAACAGGGGCCATGACCGGTGCTAGGGAACGGGAATTCTTTCGAATCCGGAACCCGTAGCAAGCCTAAAAATAAAATAAAAATGCAATAATAACCATAAAAATATAATATGCAGCGGAAAATAAAATCATAAATATTACAATATCATCCATAACAACTGGATATAATTCAAAACTCATCACATCGCATATATAATCTCATAAATGTATAATCTTTATACAAATCCAGTTTTAACATAATACATCTCTTTAAAACAAATACATAAAATCCAATACTTTAATTTACAACTACTGCAGTGTCTAGATAAAATAAATAAGACTCAAGTAGACAATTTACATAAAGAAGCCGGGACGGAAGAAATCCGGCGTATCGACCTGCTACTGAGGTCTGAGGAAGTTGACTCTCCTGAAAAATAGTCAACGGAGGGGAGTCAGACCTCACTGAGTGAATTACTATAGTATATATACATACACACTAAGTGATAATGCATACAGTCAACAGTATATGAGTAATATGTATATATACAGGCAAATTCATACAGATGCAGAAAAATCATTTTATATATTTTGTCTGAAAATCAACTTTTATGAAGGATCACATAGAACCCTAGAATATCGCAACCTCAGAAAAATAGTGTTAAACAACACTCTAGCCATACAGGCTCACTAATTCCAAATATATCCACTTAATCCATATGGACAGTAGACTGGCCCCGAGACACTAAGTCAACCGAGCTCCAGCAGTCTGACTGCCAGTGTGATTGGCCCCGAGACACTTGGTCAACCGAGCTCCAGCAATCACACCCAAACCACATCTCACATATCAATAATCATAATCAAATCAATATCCACAAATAGTCAGTAATAAAGCCTAAATACTATAGGCGTACCGGTACGTACTCGGTCCTAGTGCTGCCCACTAGGTAGCACGTTCTATTGATATCCTTCAGTGATAAATAATAAAACATTCATTCACAAATACATGATGCATGAATTTAAATAAATCAACAATATAAACCATATATATACCGAAAATATACCAAACATAAACCAGGTATATTTTGAGTATATATACGTCAAATAAATTCAATCAAATCATGAATTAAACTAAAAATATATTTAAAAACATTTTAAATATATTTTATTAATAAAACATGTATATAATTTATTATATACCAAAAATATACTTGAATATAAATCATGTTATTTATGCATATTTAGTCAAAATAAAACATGCATTTTCTAAATCATGCGTCCTAAGCATATATATATAATATAGTAACTCACCTAATGCGCTCCACGAGACAGGTCCGACGGGCCTGATCCACTAACCCTCGGTCTCAGCGCAACTAAACAAGAAATAATTAATCGACATCAGAATAACCCTAACAGAAATCCTAGAATTCAATCTAGAGTATTAAAATACAGAATCGAAAATTAGGGTTCGACTGGATATCACGTTTTACGAGAATTCTACCGGAAATCCGGCAGAACCTCCCCTGTAAAACGGACATCTCTCTACTCAAAAGAGTAGAGCCGACCCTGCAAAGAAAATACACTTCAAAAATAAACACCACAATCAATCACAACCCCTCGGTCGGACTCCAGACTACAATCTGTCGACCGGGGTCCACAAACACAGAATACATATTCAAATATACCAAAAATATCTTTAAATCATAAAAAATACATTTCATACGTAGAAATTACAAAATAAATCTTGAAACACTGTAAAAACCGATTAAAACTCATTTTATTAGAAAAACCGTATATTATATATATAATTGAAAATAATTCCCGGAAAATAGTTTTAATTAGTTAAAAATACCAAATATTTTGTAGAAATCATTTTTATACCTTAAATAAATATTAAAACCAATTAAATTACATTTTTAGACAATTTAGGGTAAAATTACCAAAATACCCCTATATATATATATATACCTAAATTACTTCAAAAATTCACCAAAAATCATACAATTATCCAAAATTAATTTTCTCAACATATTTATCAATAATATCAATAATTAAACCCAATTAACCAATTAAATTCAAATAACAACACAATTAACTTAATTTTCCAAAATCACATAAACTTCAATAATTAAAAATAAATACTTAGAAATTCATAAAAATTCCAAATAAATTCCTATAATTCATTTCAACACCTAATTCAACCATAAACTCCAATTTCATAATTTAAATAATTAATTTCCGAAAATTCGAAAATAATATTAAAATATTCAAAAATACCCAAAAATCCAAACAATCTCCAAAAATTCTACAAAAATTCATACATGAAGATTAAACTACCAGGAACAACATTTGTGAAGGAAGTTTCCATGAATCATCCAAATTGAAGCTCAAAAAAATCGAAAACCAAAAGTGGCCGAAATATTCAACTCAAAACCTAAGCAATTCTAGACCGTTTTAGCTCAAACCAAAGCTAGAATAACACTCACCGGAGCTCAAGGAGAAGATAGAGACCGGCGGTGTCGAAAACGGTGGCCGGAGGAGGGAGAAACGACGGTGGGAAGAAATGGTGGTCCGGCGGCACCCACGGGAAGAAGAAGAAGAAGAAGAAGAAGAAAAAGAAAAAGAAAGAAAAAGGAAAGAGAAAGGAAAAGAAAAAGAAAGAAAAAGGAAAAGAAAAAGAAAAAAAAAGAAAAAAGAAAAAAAATAATAAATTTTAATAATTTAATAATAAATAAAATAATCAAATAATAATAAATAAATAATAAAATATTAGGGTAATAATAAACCCTAATTAAATAAATATACACACACAGGCTTTATTTAATAATTTAAAAATATGTATGAGTTCATGCAAACCCGTAAATACATTTAAAATAATTAATAATACATTGTTTACGTGGAAATTTCCCCGAAAATGAAAGTCCCCGGGAAAATTTTACGTAAAATACTGAAAATAATAGACAGTAATTAAAATAGGTTTAAAATACATATCAACTCATAAAAATATCGTATAATGCATAAAAATTATTGACACTGTATATCCCGGTACAGTGTAAAAATATTTTAAAAAAACACGGGATATTACAGAAACAGCAGCAGTAGGGACAACTTCACGCTGGTGACTCCATTTTTGGCCATCCTAGCTCGTCTCTTCAGTCTCATCTGAATCCTTGAGCTTCGGTGAGTGTGATTCTAAGCTTCATTTGAGCTTAATCCCTCTAGATTTTGAGTTTTAGCTAGATTTTAGTTTATGTGTTTTAGGGTTTTGAAATTTTTTTTAGCTTGATATTGATTGATTTATGAATTCTTGCTTTACAAATGTTGATCTTGGCAACTTTAGCTTCTCAAAAATAATTTTGTGTATTTTTTGAATTAATTTGAATTATGGGTAAATTTTTGGTTATTTTAATATTAAATATTGAATTTTTGATAATTATGTTAATTAATTAGTTTTAATGAAAATTTAGTTAAATTAGTGTTATTAATTTGAGTTATTAATTTTAGAATTTATAAAATAATTTTTAGTGAATTTATATAATTTTTGAGAATATTTTTATTATAATGTAAATATTGGATTAATGAGTTAATTGTGTATTTTTGTTGAAATTATAGTTAAATAATATTTTTTAACTTATATTAGAATTATATAGGGTATTAAAATGATTTTTTAAATGATTTACTATTTTTTTTACTAATTAATACTAATTTTTGAAAATTGTATTCAAATAATATATTATTTATTATTTTGGCGATTAAATGGATTTTTGATAAATTTTATTATATATTTAAGCTATTTGAATATATAAAAGTGAATTTTACCATTTTATGTGGAATTATTGAAAAATTGAATTTTTATTAATATTATATTATTATTTGAGATTTTATTTAATTGTTGTGAAAATAATTATATTTAGTGATTTAATGTTTAAATATATTATATTTTGGACTTTTATGGAATTTAATGATTTTTAATATATTTATTATTTTATATTGATTTTTGGTGAACTGTGAACCTCGGTTGGAAAATTGTGCAGTTTGGAGTTCCAACTCGAGTTGTTGAGCTTTATGGTATTGGAAGTGTGTTTTCCTTGTAGGATCGACTCTACTGTCAGTAGAGATATGTCTATTTTACAGAGGAGGTTTTGCCGAATTTTCGGTAGAATTTTTGTAAAACGTGACGTCGGGTTGATCCTGATTTTCTTTATTTTTTTTTGGATTTTAAATTCCTAGATTGAGTCTTTCTTTAGAATTTTAGAAATTTAAGTTAGGATTATATTTTGATTATTATTATTATTTATTTTCTAGCTGCACTGAGACCGAGGCCTATCGGACTAGGCCCGTCGAGTCAGTCTCATGGAGTGCAAACTTGTGAGTTATTATTTTATATATACATTGCATATAGAATATATGCTTTTTAGAATTCATGTTTTATTATGTTTTAATATGAATTATTACATTAAATGAAGAAGTGTATTATTGGTATACTTTAGGTATATTTTTGGTATATGTGACATTTTACTTAGTTTGTTTTTAGTATATAATTTACATATATACGTTAGCATGTTTTAGTATATATATATATTCAATAGATTTGTCATATATTCAACATATGCATTTGGTATATTTATGGTAAACGTTTAGTACATAAGTAGTATATCCTTTTTAAATGAATGCCACTTGTATATTAATTATGCATTTTACTATTTTCCATAATTATATGAATGATTTGAAGGATAGTAGTAGAACGTGCTATCTAGTGGACTACGCTAGGACTGTTGGCGACAGTATAGTAGAACTAGGTTGAGAATCTGATAATTTTTATTGAGATGTTGGTTATTGGATAGGTTGACTGTGGATCCTTGATTGACTGAGTGTACTCAGGGCCAGTCATGCCGATAGTGAGATTGCAGAACCTCGGTTGACCTAGTGTACTTGGGGCCAGTCTACTACCTTAAGTTTGATAAATGAATACTTGGAGTTTTGATTAAGCTTATTGGCTAATGATTTTTATGATCGGGGTTACGAACTGTTAGGGTTATGCTTCGGTCCTTCAACTAAAATAATTTTATTCTTTTATTATATATAAAAATGAATTTTTACATCTGTGTGAAATGCGTGTATATATATTTATATCTATATAGATGCTTGATCATATATGATTTATATTGCATGTATATATATATTATAATAATTCACTTAGTGAGGTATGACTCCCCTCAATATTTTTTTAGGAGATTCCTCATCATCAGACCTTATTAGTAGACCTCTACACTGGACTTCTTTAGCCCCAACTAGATTATATAAATTATTTATCTGAACTTTATTGTATTCTAGAAAACAGCAATAGTAGTGCTTTGTATCTGTAGAATGTTATTATTATTATATGAGACCTTTCTCTGAATATTATATGAAAATATTTTTATTTTATGATATGACATTTAAGTATTTATTTTAATATCAAATTTAGTTTTAATTCTAATGTATTTTATTTATTTATTACATGTGGTTTTTTTAGGCTTGTTACGGGTTCTGATTTTGAAAGAATTCCCATTCCCTAGCACCGGTCATGACTCCTAGGTTGGATCATGAAAAAGTTGGTTTCAAAGTCCTAGGTTATTAGTGTTGTGGACCTAGGTTTTCAGAGTCTCATTTTCTTTGAAACCACTGCAGTTAATTAGATTTGAGTATGCTTTAATAAATTTTCCTTGATTTAGTATTCCGCATAATCGTTAGATTATCTATTTTGTCTGAATCTTTTTAATTCTGTCTTTTTAGAATGAGGAGGCGAGCGCGTGTCGCTTTATCGGTATTTGAGGCTAAGGATGATGAGTCCTTTCAGGATGAGGTTTTACCTCCTGAGTCACCTATTAGGCATAAGGGTCGAGGTAGAGGTAGACCTTGAGGAGTGGTAGGTCGCTGTAGACATCGTGAGCTATAGGATGAGAGGCTTATAGAGCCAAAGTACGAGGAAGCTGTGATACCTCTAGTTGCATCGCCATTACAACTTGCCTATTAGTAGGGTATGTCTGATCCTAAGGTAGCACTGTTCTATGCCAGAGTAAGTCGTATAGACTTTCTACACGCTATTGAGACGAGGACTAGGACAGCTCACACCGAGTACCAGCGGATCATGATCATTGAGTTATCCGTAGAGGGACCAGCCCTGGATTAGTTCATCCAGGTGATTCAGCTGTACATAATTAAGATGACTTGGGTTTAGTTCAGAGAGAGATTTATAAGGAGATTCTGTCCAAAGCCACTCTGGATGAGTTATAGACTTCGGTTGACGAGCATCACCAGAGGTGATAGATCTGTCAAGGACTATACTAGAGAGTTTCTTTGACTTGGTAGATATGTAGATGATCTGATGCGAGACCAATATTTTGCTATCATGACTTACATCACTGGTCTGGGTTCTACATTTGCTGGGATGCCTACTGCAAGCCTTACTCTGGAGTTGGTGATAGAGTTAGCCAATGAGATAGAGTTGAGACTAGTCAGATAAGGAGCTATGCTTGATTACTATCAGTTGAGTGTTCAGTCAGGAGGATTCCAGACTACTCCATATTTGACTTTCCAGATTAGTTCCAGTAGTCAGTAGAGAGGTTCAATACAGCAGAGTTAGAGGTGGCAGTCGAGATATTATAGTAGTAGGAGGCATGGCTGTGGGGGATAGCGTAGGCCTATTAGATTTGGTTCTGGTGCTTCCAATAGCAATAGTGGTCAGAGTTCAAGATATGATATCACAGAATTCGCAGCTAGCACCTATCAGACTTGTGGTAGAGTCCATCAGGGACCCTGTCATATGGCATCACTGACATGTTTTTGATGTGGATAGACAGAGCATTTTGCCAGATCATGCTTATATTTTGGGTTTCAGCCATAGCAGTTTTTATAATTTTCGCAGTAGTCAGTTGCTAGTGTAGCTCCAGCACCTTTTCAATTGCCTCCAACTCAATATCTAAGTTTGACTCAGATTATAACCTAGCAGGGGGGTGGCAGAGGTACCATAGGAGGTGCCAGAGGTTTTTGCTAGGCTTCCACCAGTCAGTAGGGAGGTTGAGGTCAGGCCAAAGTTTTCCACCTCACTCAACAGGATGCTCATGCATCTAATGTCGTTGTTACAGGTATTATTCTAGTCTATTACTTGGATGCTTAGGTTTTGTTTGATTTGGTTGCCACACACTCTTTTGTATCCCTTGTTTTTGCTTTGAAGTTATGTTGGCAAGCTTCGAGGATGGATTTTCCTTTGTTTATTGCCACTCCTCTAAGCGATTCATTGGACACCGACATTGTTCTTTCTAGTTGTCTAGTGTTTGTCAGAGGCAGAGTATTGCCAGTAGAATTTGTGTTGTTAGATGTGATGGAGTTTGATGTTATTTTGGGTATGGATTGGTTGTCTTAACACTATGCTATTATGGATTATCGGAGTAAAGAGGTGATTTTCAAAATTCCTAATGAAAAAGAGTTTAGGTTTGTGGGTGATAAGAGTTTTGCACCTCAGAATCTCATCTCCGCTATTACGGCTAGGAAGATGCTGAGGAAGGGTTGTCAGGGATATTTGGCATTAGTCTAGGAGACTTCAGTGGAGAAGTTATCACTCACAGATGTTCCTATTGCCTGTGAGTTTCCTGATGTTTTTCTTAAGGAGTTGCCAAGTTTACCACCTCACAGAGAGATTAAGTTTTGTATAGATGTGGTTCTAGACACTACTTCTATTTCGATGCCGCCCTATAGAATGGCTCCTGTAGAGTTGAAAGAGTTGAAGGAGTAGTTGCAAGAATTGCTAGATAAGGGTTTTATTAGACCCAGTGTTTCTCTTTGGGGTGCACCAGTCCTGTTTGTGAGGAAGAAGGATGATACCTTGAGACTGTGCATTGATTACAGAGAGCTGAACAAGGTGACAGTAAAGAACAAGTATCCTCTCCCTAGGATAGATGATCTATTTGATTAGCTTCATGGTGCATAATTCTTTTCTAAGATTGACTTGAGGTCGGGTTATCATCAGTTGCAGATCAGTGAAGTCGATGTTCCTACAATGGCATTTCGCACTTGATATGGCCACTATGAGTTTCTGGTGATGTCATTTGGGTTGGCTAATGCACCAACTGCTTTTATGGATATGATGAATAGGGTATTCAAACCATTTATAGATTAGTTTGTGGTAGTCTTCATTGATGTTATACTAGTATATTCGAAGAGTATATAGGAGAGCATCAGCTTTATGCTAAATTCTTAAAGTTTGATTTTTGGTTAGAGAGTTTTGCATTCCTTAGACACGTAGTGTTTAAAGATGGTATCCAGGTTGATCTACAGAAGATAGAGGTAGTGTTTGGGTGGCCTAGACCAACAACAATCACAGAGATTCATAGTTTTCTAGGTTTAGCTAGGTATTATAAGAAATTGTACTGTATTTTTCTAGAATTATAGCTCTTATGACTTGCTTAACTCAGAAGAATATGAAGTTTGAGTGGTCAGACACTTGTGAGAATAGTTTTCAGTTGGTAAAGGAGAAGTTAACCACAACTCCAGTTTTGGCTTTGCCTAATGGAGTAGATAAATTCATTGTGTATTGTAATGCCTTTAGAGTTGGCCTAGGTTGTGTGTTGATGCAGAATAGTTGGGTGATAGTGTATGCTTTAAGGCAGTTGAAGAAACATGAACAGAATTATCCTACCCATGACCTAGAGATAGCTACAGTGATATTTTCTCTCAAAATTTGGAGACATTATCTGTACGGGGTGACTTGTGAGATTTTCACAGATCATAAGAGCCTTAAATACATTTTTTAGTAAAGAGATCTAAATCTGAGGTAGAGGAGATGGTTAGAACTCCTGAAGGACTATGATTATGAGATTCTTTATCATCCAGGAAAGGCTAATATGGCAGTAGATGCCTTGAGTAGAAAATCCTCAGGTAGTCTTGCTCATATTAGTGTGGAGAGAAAATCGTTGATCCAAGAGTTGCACCAGTTGGTGGATCAAGGTCTGATGATGAAGATGAGTAGATTTAGTGGATTGTTAGCTTAGTTCAGAGTTTGATCAGTGTTGAGAGATAGGATTAAGGCAGCTCAAGGCTAAGATCCTATTCTAGCAGAGCTTGTAGAGAGTATTCATGCAAGGAAGTTCACTAATTTCACATTGATGATGAAGGTGTTTTGTGGATTAGTGGTAGGTTGTGTGTTCCTTATGTGGATAATTTGAGAAAAGAGATCCTTGAGGAAGCACATTCTACAACCTACAGTGTATGTCCGGGTGTTACTAAGATGTACCACAATATTAAAGATTTGTACTGGTGGGATGGATTGAAGAAGGATATAGCTAATTTTGTTGCTAAGTGTTTGACTTGTCAGCAAGTGAAAGCTGAACATCATAAGCCTTCTAGAAAGCTTCAGCCACTTCCTAATCCTAGGTGGAAATAAAAGAGAATTGCTATGGATTTTATGGTTAGGTTACCTCATTCTAAGGATGGATACAATTCCATCTGGGTGATTATGGACAGGTTGACCAAGTCAGCTCATTTCTTGCATGTTAAAGCCACTTATTATGTAGCTAAATTAACAAAGTTGTATGTTAAGCATATTATGTACCTTCACAAAATACCTGTGTCCATTGTATCTGATAGAGGTTCAGTGTTTACCTCTCAATATTGGCATAAGTTGTAGGAAGCATTGGGCACTAGGCTTGATTTAAGTACTACTTTGCACCCTCAGACAGATGGCCAAATTGAGAGGATGGTCTAGACACTTGAAGATATGTTGAGAATGTGTGTATTGGATCTGGTAGGTAGCTGAGATGATAATTTATTGCTTGTAGAGTTTGCATATAATAATAGCTACCATAGCAGTATTGGGTTGGCACTGTCTAAGGCTTTGTACAGAAGGAAGTGTAGATCCCCTTTGAGTTAGGATGAGATTAGAGAGAGCATTGACTGGACTTGATTTGGTTTAGGATGTAGCAGAGAAGGTTTGTCACGACCCAAAACAGGGGCCATGACCGGCGTTAGGGAACGGGAATTCTTTCGAATCCGGAACCCATAGCAAGCCTAAAAATAAAATAAAGCATGCCATAATAACAGTAACAGTATAATATGCAGCGGAAAATAAAATCATAATATCATAATATCATCCATATCAACTGGATTAAATTCAAAACTCATCTCATCACATATATATAATCTTTAATACAAATCTGGTTTCAACATAATACATCTCCTTAAAATAAAATACATGAAATCCAACACTTTAATTCACAACTACTGCAGTGTCTAGATAAAATAAATAAGACTCAAGTAGACAATTTACATAAAGAAGCCAGGGCGGAAGAAATCTGGCGTATCGACCTGCTACTGAGGTCTGAGGAAGTTGACTCTCCTGAAAAATAGTCACGGAGGGGAGTCAGACCTCACTGAGTGAATTACTATAATATATATACATACACACTAAGTGATAATGCATACAGTCAACAATATATATATAATATGTATATATACAGGCAAATTCATACAGATGCAGAAAAATCATTTTTATATATTTTACTGAAAAATCCCAATTTATGAAGGATCACATAGAACCCTAGAATATCGCAACCTCAGAAAATAGTGTTAAACAACACTCAAGCCATACAGGCTCACTTATTCCAAATATATCCACTTAATCCATTTGGACAGTAGACTGGCCCTGAGACACTAAGTCAACCGAGCTCCAGCAGTCTAACTGCCAGTGTGATTGGCCCCGAGACACTTGGTCAACCGAGCTCCAGCAATCACACCCAAACCACATCTCACACATATCAATAATCATAATCAAATCAATATCCATAAATAAGTTAGTATTATAGCCTAAAGCTATAGGCGTACCGGTACGTACTCGGTCCTAGTGCTGCCCACTAGGTAGCACGTTCTATTGATATCCTTCATTAATAAATAATATAAAACATTCATTCACAAAAATAAATGATGCATGAATATAAATGAAATAACAATATAATCCATATATATACCGGAAATATACCAAAAGTAAACCAGGTATATTTCAAGTATATATATATCAAATACATTCAATCAAATTATAAATTAAGCTGGAAATATATTTAAAAACATTTTAAATATATTTTATTCACAAATATGCATATAATTTATCATATACCAAAAATATACCAAAAATATACTAATATAAACTTAAGAAATAATCAATTTATTTATGCATATTTAATCAACATAAAACATGCATTTCTAAATCATGCATCCTAAGCATATATATATAGTATAGTAACTCACCTAATGCGCTCCACGAGACAGGTCCGACGGGCCTGGTCCACTAGCCCTCGGTCTCGGCGCAACTAAACAAGAAATAAATAACCGATATCAGAGTAACCCTAATAGAAATCCTAGAATTCAATCTAGAGTATTCAAGTACGGAAACAGAATTAGGGTTCGACTGGATATCACGTTTTACGAGAATTCTACCGAAAATCCGGCAGAACCTCCCCTGTAAAACGGACATCTCTCTACTCAAAAGAGTAGAGCCAACCCTGCAAAGAAACACACTTCGAAATACAAGCTCAACACAATCAAAATCCCACGGTCGGACTCCAAACTACAGTCCATCGATCGGGGTCCACAAACACAGAATGATTCCAGATTATACCAAAAATATCCTCACAACATAATAATACATCTCATAGGTAGAAATTACATAATTAACCTTGAAACACTATAAAAACCGATTAAAACTCATTTTATTAGAAAAACCGTATATTATATATATAATTGAAAATAATTCACGAAAAATAGTTTTAATTAGTTAAAAATACCAAATATTTTGTAGAAACCATTTTTATACCTTAAATAACTAATAAAACCAATTAAATTACATTTTTAGACAATTTAGGGTAAAATTACCAAAATACCCCTATATATATAAATATACTTAAATTACTTCAAAAATTCACCAAAAATCATACAATTACCCAAATTAATTTTCTCAACATATTTATCAATAATATTAATATTTAAACTCAATTAACCAATTAAATTCAAATAAAAACACATTTAACCTAATTTTTCCAAAATTCCATAAACTTCAATAATTCAAAATAAATACTTAGAAATTCATAAAAAATTCCAAATAAATTCCTATAATTCATTTCAACACCCAATTTAACCATAAACTCCAATTTCATAATTTAAATAATTAATTTCCGAAAATTAGAAAATAATATTAAAATATTCAAAAATACCCAAAAATCCAAACAATCTCCAAAAATTCTACAAAAATTCATACATGAAGATTAAGCTACTAGGAACAACATTTGTGAAGGAAGTTTCCATGAATCAATCAATTCAAAGCTCAAAAAAATCAAAAACCCTAATAGGCCGAAATTGACAAATCGAAAACTAAGCAATTCTAGACCATTTTAGCTCAAACCAAAGCTAGAATCACACTCACCGGAGCTCAAGGAGAAGAAAGAGACCGGCGGTGTCAAAAACGGTGGCTGGAATCGGCGTGATCGATGGTGGATCGATTTTCGGCTTCTCCGGCCAAAATCGATCTCCCGACGCCGGAAATGGCCTCCTCAGGCGGCGAAATTGGTCG
Organism: Mallotus nudiflorus; assembly: GCA_947683625.1. Taxonomy (NCBI): domain Eukaryota; kingdom Viridiplantae; phylum Streptophyta; class Magnoliopsida; order Malpighiales; family Euphorbiaceae; genus Mallotus; species Mallotus nudiflorus. The sequence continues at coordinate 89,637 of CANTUR010001461.1, read as the reverse complement.
GGGAAGATGGTGGCACACCGGACGGCACACCCACGGTGAAGGAACGGCACGGCAGTGATCGAAAATGGAGAAGGGAGAATCGGAGAAGAAGAAGAGGACTTGGGGGCAAATATGTAATTTTCCAATTCTTTTGTAATTTTGACAAATATATGTATATATATATACTTTATACTATATATTAAAATAATATTAAATTACACACATCAAATATACACCACACACATAAAATATTAATATTTTAATAATTTATACTAAATAAAATTAATTAAATAACAATAAAACAATTAAATACTTAATAAAATATTAGGGTAATAATAAACCCTAATTAAATAATTATACATACACAGGCTTTATTTAATAATTTAAAAATACGCATGAGTTCATGCAAGTCCGTAAATACATTTAAAATAATTAATAATAAATTGTTTACGTGAAAATTTCCCCGAAAATGCAAGTCCCGGGAAAATTTTACGTAAAATACTGAAAATAATATACAATAATTAAAATAGGTTTAAAATACATATCAACTCATAAAAATATCATAATATATATACAAATTATTGACACTGCATATCCCGGTACAGTGTAAAAATATTTTTAAAAACACGGGATATTACAAGGTTGCTATAATCAAAAGGAGATTAGAGACCGCAGTTAGTAGACAAAAGAGCCATACAAATCCAAGATGTAGAGATGTGGAGTTTTAGGTTGGAGACTATGTGTTTCTAAAGGTGTCTCCAATGAAGGGTGTGATGAGATTTGGCAAAAAGAGGAAACTAGCACCAAGATATATTGGACTGTTCGAGATTCTAAAGAGAGTGGGTATGGTTGCATATTAGTTGGCTTTGCCTCCAAATTTGTCTCAAGTGCATCCAGTGTTCTATATCTTGATGCTGAGAAAGTATATTTCGGACCCTTCGCACGTGTTACAACCTGATAGTGTGGAAGTGAATAAAGACCTGACATTTGAGGAGGAACCAGTCACGATAGTAGACTATCAAGTTCATCAATTGTGTTCAAAGCAGATTTCGATGGTCAAGGTGTTATGGCGAAGCAACAATATGGAGGAGCACACTTGGGAGACAGAAGCTAAAATGTGAGCTTCTTACCCTTATCTCTTTCCTCGATAATTCTTGTTTCTGTTCTTTTCTTTGAATTCGAGGATGAATTTTTAGAAGGAGGGAAGATTGTAATTACCCTATATTTTAAACAACATAAAACTATTTTGAGATATGCAGTGTTAATAAAATTTTAAATTTTATTTATATATTATTGTTATTATTTGTGAATATTATTTATTTATTTATTTTATTCTAAGAATTTTGTTTACGTATAAATAATTTTATTTGGGGATTTCTATTATTTAAATATATTAAAGTTATTATCATTACTATTATGTTTTAAATAGTATTATTATTAATATTATTATTTAATAATAATAATAATAATAATAATAATAATAATAATAATAATATTATTATTATTATTATTATTATTATTATGTGTTGTTATTATTATTATTATTTTTTATTAATATTATCAAATGTACATAGTGTATTGTATATATATATATATATATATATATATATATATATATAAAATAAAAAGAAGTAAAAAATCAGGTCAAAGGTCAACCCCCCTCCCTTTTTCTTTTTCTTCTTCTTTTTCCTTCTTTTTTTCCCAAAGTTGTCACTGTGCAATCCAGCTCGTCGGACCGCCAACCATGACCACCACCAGCCACCTTCGACTCCCCTCACCTTCTCCTTCCCTTTCGTCATGCCAAGTCGCATTAGTAGTCGCCAGAACTGCCTAAAACAGCAGCAATAGTAAGGACAACTTCACGCTTACGACTCCACTTCCGACCGTCCTAGTTTATCGCTCTTGTCTCATTTGAATCCTTGAGCTTCGGTGAGTGTGATTCTAAGCTTCGTTTGAGCTCAATCCCTTTAGATTTTGAGTATTAGCTAGATTTTAGTTTGTGTTTTAGGGTTTTGAATTTTTTTTGAGCTTGATATTGATTGATTTATAAATTCTTGCTTTATAAATGTTGATCTTGGCAACTTTAGCTTCTTAAAAATAATTTTTGTGTATTTTTTTGAATTATGGGTAAATTTTTTGTTATTTTAATATTAAATATTAAATATTGAATTTTTGATAATTATGTTAATTAATTAGTTTTAATGAAAATTTAGTTAAATTAGTGTTATTAATTTGCGTTAATAATTTTAGAATTTATAAAATAATTTTTAGTGAATTTATAGAATTTTTGAGAATATTTTTATTAATGAGTTAATTGTGTATTTTTGTTGAAATTATAGTTAAATAATATATTTTAACTTATTTTAGAATTATATAGGGTATTAAAATGATTTTTATAAATTATTTACTATTTTTTACTAATTAATGCTAATTTTCAAAAATTATATTCAAATAATATATTATTTATTATTTTGGTGATTAAATGGATTTTTTGATAATTTTTATTATATATTTAAGCTATTTTAATATATAAAAGTGAATTTTACCATTTAATGTGAAATTATTGAAAAATTGGATTTTTATTAATATTATATTATTATTTCAGATTTGTATTTAATTATTGTGAAAATAATTATATTTAGTAATTTAATGTTTAAATATATTATATTTTGGACATTTATGGAATTTAATGATTTTAATATATTTATTATTTTATACTAATTTTTGATGAATTGTGAACCTTGGTTGGGAAATTGTGTAGTTCGGGGTTCCAATATGAGGTGTTGAGCTTTATGGTATTATAATTGTGTTTTTCTTATAGGATCGGCTCTAGATATCAATTTTACAAAGGGGGGGTTCTGTCGAATTTTTGGTAGAATTCTCGTAAAATGTGACGTCAGGTTGATCCTGAGTTTCTGTGTTTTTTTGGATTTTAAATTCCTAGATTGAGTCTTTCTTTAGAATTCTTAGAAGTTTATGTTAGGATTATATTATTATTATTATTATTATTATTATTATTATTATTATTATTTATTTTTCAGCTGCGTCGAGACCGAGGCCTATCGGACCAGGCCTGTCGGGTCAGTTTCAAGGAGCGCAAACTTGTGAGTTATTATTCTATATATACATTACATATAGAATACATGCTTTTGAGAATTCATGTTTTATTATGTTTTGATATGAATTATTACATTTAAAAAGAGTCCTAGGAGGGGGGGGGGGGTGAATAGTACTATCAAATAAAAATAAGAAATTAAAAGAATTTTTGCCAGAATTAAATAGAAGTTGAGAAGGAAGAGTGAAGACACAAGGATTTAAGGAGTTCGGATTCAATAACAATCCTACGTCTCCACCTAACTTATCCCCAAGTTAGGATTTTTAATCACCCATAATCTTGTTCACAAGATTGAGATTATACAAGAGTTTTATGGCTCACTCTTATAACCTTACAACATGAGTTTTCAAGGCTCACTCAAAAAAACAAAACCCAGGTGTTTCAATGGACAACACTTAAACCAATTCCTTTAGAAATAAATCTCAATTCCCTTCTAATCTAACCAAGATTTAAGATGAAGAGAAATTCTATTTCTAACACACACCCAACTCTCACAAAAGTTATATAAACAAAGAATTGTTTAAGAGAATTTAAGGGCTCAATGAATGCTTAAGAAATAACGAATGATAAAAAAACAACTAAAGGTATATATACTTAAAAACATAGCTGTTGGAGGTGCAAATGATTTGTCCAATGTCTATATTTTGAATCATTGAAAGCGATGTTGTTAGACAGCTATTCATGAATTGAAACCGTGATTGGCTACCTAATAATTTTGAATTTGCCCATACTTTCTTCATAGAAGTTGTAGATATTTGAATTATATTTCCATATCATTTTGAATCACCTAAATTGGATGTCTATAGCTCAGGATATGTCCAAAATAATAAGAGCTATGCAATTTGAAATGCAGAATACTATCAAACAACTATATCCAAGTTGAAGCCATAATTTTCTCCTGAAGAAATTTGAATTTGCCTATAATTTCTTCATGAAAGCTGTATATATTTGAATTATATTTCCATATCATTTTTAATTACCTAAATTTTACTTATTTAGCTCAAGATATGTCCAAAATACTAAGAGCTATGCAATTTGAAATGCAGAATACTATCAGATAACTATACACGAGTTGAAGTCTTGATTTTCTCCTGAAGAAATTTGAATTTTCCCATAAATTCTTCATGAAATTTTTAGACATTTGACTTATCTTTTCATATCATTTTTAATCACCTTATTTGGACTTATTTAACTTAAGATATGTCCAAAATACTAAGAGATGTGCAGTCTGAGATGATAGATGTATATGTGGATTTCAACTCAAAATTTGCATAACCAAATGAACTTGGATTTTGAAAAATAAGCCCAATTCAAAAATCTCAAATTTATAATTCAAATGTGAAGAAGCTCATTTTCTCATTTAAGAGCTCTAAAGATGTCAAAAGCCTTCTTGAATCTTAGAGGTTCAATTTGCCCGAAAAGTCACTATTCATCCAAAAGTGTATATGCTTGATATATGTTTAGTATATAATTCCCTACACACTTAATTGAAATTATTAGTATAAAAATTATTTGTCAAAGTCCAAAATTTGAAGTTTGATCATGCAAATGATCAATAATCTCCCCCTTTTTGGCTTTGACAACCAATTTTAAAAGATAATAAATAATGTGTGTGAGTATGACAATTACTAATATGTATAAGCATGCTAATTAAAATAGCTCCCCCTTTCAAATTAAATAGATGCAAAATGAGAAAGTATTTTGCTCCCCCTTAACATATGCATAATTTCAATATTATCATGTATCAGAGTATATAAATGAATTATCATAGCATGTATAAGGGTTTAAGAAATCTATTGTTTTAACAAAATATATTTCTTTGGTTTTCTCCTCCTTTTTTGACATGATAAGAAATATAAATAAATTTTATTATCCTTCTTGTCAAGAATAAGGACAACATAAAAATATTATCAAGAACATGGCCTAACATAACAAATGATGATAACATGATCATTAAAAAATGTTAGACTACATGAAGGAAATAATTTCAAATATATATGCATATAATGCTACTATAATGCATCACAAAATAGTACATATGCTATATTGAAACATCACATGATTATAGAAAGTTTAGCTAGTCAATCAATCATACATAATCATGTGGTACTTAGCATATCTTAAATACAAACACAATTATTTATCCCCTAAGCATATAGCTTCTTCTCCCCCTTTGTTAAAGACAAAAAGGAAAGAGAGAGATATAAGGGGAAATAGACCTAAGGGAGCCAATAATACCAGAGGGAATACAAGATCAAGAACCAAAACAATGAAAGAAAAGATACTCAAAATCTTTATGAAAGTCATTTTATTTTTAAAGATAAAAATCATTCTGTAGACGGCGGGGTTTAGCGCACGTCTATGATTTTAGTAACCACGACATTGTTTAGGCTCAGGGCCTTAGAGAACACACTAACCACTGTTACAAAGACATGGCATGGAGATGAGGAGTCGTCACCCAGGGTAATAACTGGGACAAATCGAAAAGGAGGAATTCGATTCTCTAAAAAAAAGCTAGCACCACAACCAGGAGATTCTGGATACGGAATACTAACTTCTCTTAATCTCGTGTTCTTTTAGAATAATTTTATAAATTATTATTTCATCCTCTAATTACATGCAATTTTATTAAATCCTAATTAACATCCATTTAACCCAAAAGGCAATAGGTCAATAAACTTACAGGGAAAAATGCATAAAAAAGGCAATGTCCCTATGTCTAAACTATGTTAATTTTATTTTATAAGTTAGCTAAGTCTACATATTATTTACAAATGAGAAATGGACTATAGGTGGGCCTACATTTTATTAATTAGTGAGCCAAATCTATTTTTTAGTCTTTCTAAGATATGGGCTTAAGTCTATTCAATTTTAAAGAAAAATTAAATTAGTGGGCCTAAGTCTAAATTGGTTTTATTTTTAGTGAAATATGGGCCTAGGTCTATTTATTTTAAAAGAAATGAAATTAAGTGAGCTGAGCTAAGTCTAAACAATTTTAATTAACTAAGTGGGCCTAAAATCTAATTAACCTAATGGGCCTAAATTGATTTTAATTATTTAAAAACCTAAATCATTTTTAAGCCTATTTATTAAGTGGATTAGACCTAAACGTGAGTTTGGGGCCCAAAAGGTTAAAAACATAAAAAACAAGCCCAAAACAAATAAAACACAAAAAATGGATCCAATAAACATTACAGTGATTTTCTAAAAAACCTTAAATTAATTACATACAAACCCTAATTTAAGCTACTGCCACCATTGATTTTAATTGATTTTTTTTATCCAATTGAACCTAATTACTAATTAATTTTAAAATATAGAAAATTAAAATTTTCATTATTCCCACTATTGGGGCTATTACAAACTACGTACAAAAATTAAATTTAAATGATTATACACCCAGAAATTAAAATAACTATACAGAACACCAAAAATGGAAAAATAATAAAAAAAATCCTAAATCCTACTAGAAACAACAAAGGTTCTTCCATGGCATTCCATGGACCTTATGCTCAATTTAAATATAAGCAGTATCCTCCTCAATCCACATGCACATATCAAAACAAAAAAAACAAGTAATCAAATTAGTAGTGAAATCAAATAATCAAAACAATAACAAAAAATAAAAGAAAAATCATAAACTGAAAATAATAGAAAAGAGTAAAAAATGAAATAAAAAATAACACTAAAGATTTAGATGCTGTGCAAATACCCTTTTTGAGCCCCTCAGATTGGATTATCACCATTGAAATTAAAGTATTGTTGATTCTGGACTGGGATTTGATTGCTTTCGAAAACTTTAGTATCCAAAATTAGGGTTTTTTACGCTCGCAGTCTCTCTATTTTTTTTCTCACTATGTCTCTATGTACCTCTAAAAAAAAATGCTTCGGAAAAATTCCTCCACGCATCCCCAGACTCCACTTTTTAAAGCAGAGTCTGCGCGTAGTAGCTTCCTCCAAAGGAGGAACATACTCATCTCTTAAAAAAAAACAACATGATAAGAATTTTGATTTTTAAAGCATTTTGAACGCATTGAAATTTTCATAAGATAATAATAAAGATAAAATTGAATTTTCAACCAATCAAAATGCTGAAAAATCGATAAAAATATGCAAAAAAATTAACTTTTACAAGTCAAAATTATGCAATGTCGGTCGGCATTGTGCAGTGCCGATCGGTATTGTGTAATGCCAATTGGCATTAAATGCCAACTCCCTTAATTACCAAAAGACCCTTGAAAAATTGACTTATTTGCAATCAAATCCTAAAGAAAAAGTTGCAATCTAGTCTATAAAGTCTAGAAAATCGACAACCAAGTTCAATTTTTGAATGAATTTCATCATAGGGGCTTACATCGCAATTGTGCACAATTGCATCCCGAAATTGGGTGCTTACACATTCCCAACAAGAATTTATATATGAATATGAATTTTGCGAGTATAAGCATAATTGATAGTCATGCATAAATAAAAAAATTCATGTCATATATAAACAAAGTAAGAAAAACAAGGCTTTTTATCACAAGGACAAAACTAGCCATACTTACATTGTTACTATGCATGCATAAAAAATTTTTGTGAAATAAATTCAAACAATTTTCTCCCCCTTTTTCAATGAATTAAAAAAAATTGATATTAAGGACACATTATCGCATAGTTATGTCATTAACACAAACATATCTTTGTAAAAGAATTTTCTCTTCCTTAAAAGAAATTAACTAAGTACGCATGTAAACTCAATTATTTTTTCCTCCTTTGACAAAAGCAAAGATAGACCAAATCTTAAAAAAAATATTAATGCCTTATCAAAGATCAAAACAATTCCTAAGTAGAATTGATACATGAATAAATTAAACATTAATTATGCATGTATAAACATAATAAACAATATTCATGCGTAAACACAATAAATAATAATAATAAACAAACTCAAATATTTCTTCTCCCTTATCAAAATGAAAATAAAATTGCATTAAAAAGAGAGAGCTACAATAATATTAAAATACCAATTTTAGACAAGACATAAAACTAACAGCTCATGTCTTATATTCAGAAAATATCTAGAAAATAAACTGAGCGTAAACTGTCATAAAATAATTATAAAATAAACAAACAGCTCAAAACTTAGATACAAAAAATATACTGAAAATAATCCAAATAGAAACTGGTATAAAATGAATTAAAAATATTAAAAAAAATCTTGTTGAGGAGGAGAAATATTTTTGCTAAATTAAAATATTTAATTAATTGAATTTAGCTCAATAATTAATTATTAATTTGAAAAATATAAGGGCTTTTGAATTTTTTTTTTGAATGAATCCACATAAATCCAAATCAAATAAAACTAATACAAAGATCATGCAAATGGGAAATACAATATATCATGTATATGAAGTAAATTTGCTAAAGCAAATACTTTTAAAACAGAATATATGCATGACGCTGAAAATAATTTTTCTAAAGCACATGATCACACAAGAATCCAAACATCAATCCATCTATTTAACAAGTGATTAAGATAAGGTTAAGCCATCAATCATACCAAACTCATGCTTAATAAAATTCAATCTTTCCTCACAAAGAGGCTTGGTAAAGATGTTTGCTAATTGATGATTAGTATCAATAAAATCAAGAAAAATATTGCCATTTTGCACATGATCTCGTAAGAAATGATGTCTAATGTCAATATGCTTAGTTCTAGAATGCTGAATGAGATTTTTACTAAGGTTTATAGCACTTTTATTGTCATATTTAATTGGAATGTGATTAATATCAATGCCATAGTCCAAAAGTTGTTGTTTCTGCCATAGAACTTGGGTGCAACAACAACTAGCTACCATATATTTTACTTCAGTGGTGGACAAGGCAACCAAAACTTGTTTCTTACTAAACCAAGAAACTAAGCAATGTCCTAAAATTTGATAAGTTTCAGAAGTGCTTTTTCTATCTAGTAAGCTACCGGTAAAGTCAGCATCAAAATAACTAATCAAGTCAAAGGAAGAACTCTTAGGATACTAAAGTCCTAAATGCATTGTACCATAAAGATATTTCAAAACTCTTTTGATAGCATTCAAATGAGACTCTCTAGGACTTGATTGAAATCTAGCACACAAGCAAGTAGCAAACAAGCAAGTAGCAAACAAGCAAGTAGCAAACATAATATCGGGTCTACTAGCAGTTAAATAAAGAAGAGATCCAATTATACCTCTAAATTGCTTTTCATCAACCAGTTTTCCATTCTCATCTTTGTTAAGTTTGGTTGTGGTGCTCATTGGAGTTTTACTTATTTTAGCTCAATCCATGCCAAACTTCTTAAGAACATGTTTTGCATACTTGGTTTGATTGATGAAAATCCCATTTTTGCATTGCTTGATTTGTAGTCCAAGAAAGAATTTGAGTTCACCCATCATACTCATCTCAAATTCTCTTTGCATTAAATTAGAGAATTCCTCACACAAGCAATGGTTAGTAGCACCGAATATAATGTAATCAACATATATTTGAACAATTAATAAATCATGTTTGGATTTCTTTATAAAAAGAGTTATGTCAACCTTTCCTTTAGAGAAACCTTTCTCTTGTACAAAGTTACTCAATATTTCATACCAAGCTCTTTGAGCTTGTTTCAATCCACATAATGCTTTTGAAAGTTTAAACACATGATTTTGAGAGTCAAAATTTTTAAAACCTGGAGGTTGTTTAATATATACCTCCTCTTCAAAAAAACCATTTAGAAATGCACTTTTAACATCCATTTGATAAAGTTTAAAATCCATGTATGATGCAAATGTAAGTAGCATCCTAATAGCTTCTAACCTTGCAATGGGGGCAAAGGTTTCATCATAATTAATGTCTTCTTTTTTATTATAACCTTTAGCTACTAGTTTAGTTTTGTTCCTAGTTATGATACCTTGTTCATTCATCTTATTTCTAAACACCCATTTGGTGCCTATAATAGGATAATGTTTAGGTCTAGGAACTAAGGTCCAACCCTTGTTTCTCTCAAATTGATTTAACTCTTCTTGCATAGCAAGGACCCAAAATTCATCGCACAAAGAATCATCAATATTTTGGGTTCAATTTGAGAAATGAAGGCTAAATTAACAGTAGACTTTAATTGAGATCTAGTAGTTACCCCTTTTGTAGTGTCACCTATAATGAGGTCTTAAGGGTGAGCTTTCTTGAATTACCAATCCCTTGGAAGTTCATCCTTCAAGGTAGGTTAAGATGTCTCCTCATTTTCCTTTTTACTTGGATCTTCAAGTTCCAAAGGCTTACTAGCATATTCTTCTTGTATTTCCACAATCTCATTATCACCTATAAGATCATCAATACTACAAACATCCTTTCTAGGATCAAGTGAGTTTGATTCATCAAATACCACATGCATTGACTCTTCAACTACTAGAGTTCTCTTATTAAAGACCCTATATGCTTTGATATAGATGGAATAGCCTAGGAAAATTCCTTCATCAGCTGTGGAATCAAATTTTCCAAGATTATCCTTGGTGTTCAATATAAAGCACTTGCATCCAAATACTTTTAGATATGAGATTTTGGGTTTTCTATTGTTCCATAGCTCATAAGATGTTTTAGTTAAAATTGATCTTTTGAAAACTCTGTTTGAAATATAAAAAGATGTGTTAATGACTTCCGCCCAAAAGTATAAAGGCAAATTATACTTATGAAGCATTATTCTAGCCATTTCCACAAGAGTTCTATTTTTCCTTTCAACTACCCCATTTTGTTGAGGAGTTCTAAGCGATGAAAATGTATGAGAAATATCATTTTCATTACAATAGTTTTTGAAAAATTCATTTTCAAATTCGGTTCCATGATCACTTCTAATGGATGAAATACAAAATCCTTTTTCTTTGTGAACTCTTTTTGAAAAATTTTCAAAAGCTTAAAATGCATCATTCTTATGAGCAAGAAAACACACCCAAGTGTATCTAGAGTAGTCATCAACCAATACATAAGCATAGTGCATTCCACCGAGATTAGCAACTCTAGTTGGTCGAAATAAACCCATATGTATAAGTTCAAATGGCCTAGAGGTGGACTGTTATAACCCAACTTTTTAAATTATTTTAATATAAAATAGGATATGCAGTGTTAATAATTTTGAAATTATATTTAATTATTTATTTATTTCATGAATTATTATTATTATTTACGTTTAATTAATATATTTTACGTAAACATGTCTTTAAATTATTTTTATTTCGGGAAATAGTATTTTAATAAATCTTTAACTTCGAGCATTAATACTTTAATATTATTATTTTAATGAATTATATTATTGACCTAAATTTTTATAAATAATACATTATTTTGCATGCATGAATAATATTAGGGTTTGATAATTATGTTATGTGTATATATTTTGTTGTAATTGTGTTATATACATATGTGTGTGTGTATGTATATATATATATATATATATATATATATATATATATATATATATATATATTTACAAATATTAAAACAAAAAAAATAATAAAACCTATTTCTTCTTCCTCTCTCCCCGAAACCAAGCCACCCTCACCATCACCGTCCGTTCTCCTCAGTTCAGAGTGCCTCTAGCCCATCCACCATGGACCGCCCTTCCAACCAGTAGGTCCGGCGCCCCTGTTGTCTTCTCCGGCATTGGTAGTAGCTTAGGAACCCATTTTGGCCGAAAATCACCCTCTTCTCCGTTCACCATCTTTTTGGCCACCAAACTCGGTGATTCCGGTGTTGTTGGACTCCTTAGGCTCCCTAGAGGACGATTCCAAGCTTCCTTTTACACAAAAACTCGATTTGGTAAGGTTTTAAGCTAGTTTTCAATTTCGGCCATTTTTGGTTCTTGATTTTTTTTTGAACTTCATTCTTTGAGATTCAAGCTTAATTCCTTCACAAATATTGTTCTCCTTATCTTAATCTACCTCTGGGAATTTTTGTGTAATTTTTGGAATTTATTTTGATTTTTGTGAATTTTATTATTATTTTCTAATTTTCGTAAATTAATTAAATAAATTGTGAAATTTTGATTTTTAGTGTTTTTGGTGGTTGAAATTAATTTTAGAATTTAATTTATAATTTTTGTGTTTTTTGTATAATTATTATAATTTTATTTAGTTTATGTCAATTTTGAAAATATAGGTTATATATGTATTTTGTTAAAATTAATTGGTCAATTGAGTATAATTGTTGATTTTGTTGAATTATATGTTGAGAAAATAATTTTAGAGTAATTATATAATTTTTATTGAATTTTTGAGTATTTATAGTATCTTATGTGAATTTTTATATACTAGGGGTATTTTGGTAAATTGGTAGTAATTTTAGTTAAATATTAAGTTTAATTGGTTTTAATAATTATTTGAGGTATAAAAATGATTTTTACAAATTATTTAATATTTGTAACTAATTAAAACTATTTTTTAAAAATTATTTTTAAATTATATATAATATACTATTTTTTGTTAATAAATGGGTTTTTAGTAACTTTTAGTATGTTTTTGGACTAATTGAGTAATTTGGATTTATAAAATGAATTTTTATTAATATTTGTGAAATTATCGAGGAATATCAATTTTTAAAAATATTATATTACTATTAGGGGTTTTAAGTAATTATCGGTAAAATAATTACTTTAAGTGTTTTAATATTTAAATTTCTATATTTTGGTATTTAAAAGGGTATTTTTGGTATTTATTAGATTTTAATATATTTTGTGTATTTTATTGTGAATTGTGGACCTTGGTCGGTGAAATTTGCAGTTTAGGATCTCGACCGAGGGTTGTGTGAATATTTTATGAATTTTATTTGAAGTGTGTTTTCTTGTAAGACCAACTCTACTTTTTAAGTAGAGAGATATCTGTTTTACAGAGGAGGTTCTGCTGAATTTTTGATAGAATTCTCATAAAACGTGATGTCAGGTCTATCTCTAGCTATGTCTAGAATTCTAGATCGAGTCTTTAGAAGTTAAGTTAGAATTATTCTAATCTCGTGTTATTATTTATTTGTTAGTTGCATCAAGACCGAGGCCTAGTGGACCAGGCCCGTCGGACCTGTCTCGTGGAGTGCACAGCTGTGAGTTATTTTGATATATATGCATTGCTTAGGGTGCATATTTTAGAATTTTATGTTTTAAATATAAACTTTGCATACTTGCCTATTTGAATATTTAAGTATATTTTAAGTATACTTTTAGTATGTTTTTGGTATATTATGAAATAAATGCATGTTTTCCTTTTCAATTAAATATAACTTGTTTTTAAATATATCATTGGTTTAATTTAATATGTTTTGTGATTTATTTGGGTTGATTATACATATATATACCTGAAATATACTTAGTTTATTTTAGGTATATTTCTGATATATATATGGTTTATTTGTTTATTTTAAATATCATTATGCATCATTTATTTTCCTGAATGTATGTTTTAATATAAATGAAGGATATCAATAAAATGTGCTTCTTAGTGGCCAACACTAGGACTGAGTGCGATAGATGATAAGTTGAATTGCTAACTTATTTGAGGAAATTATGACTTGATTGCTTTGATTGATGTGAGATGTGACTGAGAGTGTAATTGCTGGAGCTCGGTTGACCAAGTGTCTCGGGGCCAATCACTCTGACAGTCAGACTGCTGGAGCTCGGTCGACTTAGTGTCTCAGGGCCAGTCTACTATCCAGTTGGACTAAGTAAATTATTTGGAACTAAGTGGGCCTGTATGGCTAAAGTGAGTTCTATTAATATTTGAGGTTGCGAAAATATAGGGTTCTATTTGATCCTTCATAACTGATGATTTTCAGTATTACAATGATTTTCATTGCATCTGTGTGTATTTGTCTATATATGTATTTATTATATATACTATTGAGTGTCTGTATTTGACATATAGCTATGCATGTATATATATTATAATAATTCACTCAGTGAGGTCTGACTCCCCTATGTTGATATTTTTCAGGAGAGTCTTCATCTTCAGACCTCAACAGTAGACTTGTCCACCGGATTTCTTTCGCTCCGACTTTATTATGTAAATCACTTACTTGAGTTTTATTTTATACGTTAGATACTGCAGTAGTGGTTGTATTTAAATCTATCATGAGTTGTATTTGTATTTATGTATGTATAAAGATTTTAATTTAGAGTGTTACTCTGAAGATTTGTATTAAAAAGATTTTTATTTATGATATTAAAGAATGATGAGAAGTTATTATATTTTGTGAGATTTTATTTTCGCTGAATAACATTTTATTTATTTTATTTTATTGCATGCTTTTTTTTAAGGCTTGCTACGGGTTCCGAATTTGAAAGAATTCCCGTTCCCTAACGCCAGTCATGGCCTCCTATTTTGGGTCATAACATGGACACTACATTTTTTAGCTTAAATGAGGACTTGGATTGTTTTCCCTTTTAACAAGCATCACAAGGTTTATCTTTAGTGAATTCAAGCTTAGGTAAACCAATTACAAGTTCATGTTTACAAAGATCATTCAAAAGCTCAAAATTTGCATGTTCTAATCTTCTATGCCATGTCCATGTGTCATGGGAGATAGCCACTAAGCATTTTATGTCTTTGTTATCAATTTTATTCAAATCAATGACATAAATATTGTCTACTCTTTCACCACTAAAAATAACTTTGTTTTCATCAAGACTACTAACAAAGCAATTTTTAGGATAAAAAGTTACTTTATTTCCTATGTCACATAATTGACTTATACTAAGTAGATTATGTTTAATACTATCGACAAACAACACATGATGTATAGATAAGGTTTGAGGATTACCTATTTCTTCAATGCCAATAATTTTTCCTTTTGCATTATCTCCGAAGGTAACGTGCCCTCCATCCTTAGCATCAAGTTTATTGAATTGCTTTTTGTCTCCTATCATGTGCCTTGAACATCCACTATGGAGATACCACTTGCTTTTTGTTCTTATTGATTTCAAGCACATCTACACAATACAATTTAAGTGTTCTTTTGGACCCAAACCTTTCTTGGTCTAGGTTGGTTAGTTTCAAGATAATCCGTAGGAAGTAAATTCATATACAGTCTTCTATAGAAGCACACATTATTAGTATGTCCTTTGATTATGCAATAAGAACATACAATATTTTCAAATTTATTCCTCCTAGGATGAAATGCTTTTCTAATGTGTGCAACATGCCTTTGGTGTTGTGTGTATCTCCTATTGTTTTATGTCATTAAGTGAGACATGCATTGGCAATGGTGATGTGTATTTTAATAATTTTGTGTAACGTGTTTATGTGCATTTTATTGTGTAGCATGCCTATTATAATTGTGTCTAATGTACACATAAGCATGCTTAGGTTTAGGTGCTCTAGTTTGAGCCTTACCTCTTTGTGTTAATGAAGGATGAATCTTATAAGACTTTTCCTTGCTATTTAACACATGAGATCTTTTAGCTTTGAAAGCTTGAGTCTCATTTGATTTAGTGGTTAAAGGAGTGGAATCATGTGAAGCTTTTACAAAATTAATATGTGATGAAGATGATGAAGACATTCCATTCTTATATCCAATTCCATGGGTATCTCTATGAAATTTTTGAGAGTCAAGAAGACTATCTAAAGTTTCTTTTCCTCTCTTAAATTTAGTAATGGAATTCTTTAATTCTAAGACCTCCTTAGAAAGCTTATGATTTTCATCATTTGCTTTCTTAAGTTGATCTTCCAAAGAATTAGAAGATTTTACATCACTAACAAGTTTTTCGTTTGATTCAACAAGTTTAGCAAAATTAATTTTTAAAATTTCTAATTCTCTATTTAAGCTACCTAACTCATGCTTATAATGTATTTTCTTAGATAATAAGCTTTTGCATTTAACAAGTAATTTGCTCATAATAGAGCTCTCATCATTATCATCATCGTTATCACAATAATTATCACAATCATCAAAGGAAGAATAAGAAGTAGATGGTACCTTATTTTTTTTTTCAAGGGCCATGAAGCAAATATTAGCCACCTCTTGTTGTTCCTCTTCCTCTTCGGATTTGGAAGAATAATCCTAAGTAGCTTTGAATGCCTTCTTCTTGTCCTTTGCTTCCTTGTTCTTGAATTTGAGTTTGGAACATTCACTTCTAATATGTCCCAATTTCTTGCATTCATAGCAAGTAACCTCCTTAGTTTTCTTCTTCCCATCTCCTTCGAACTTCTTATTGAAGTCCCTTGTTCTTGAGAAGTTTTTCTTTCTCAAAAACTTCTTGAAGTTCCTAGTGAGCATGGCAATGTCACCATCTTCATCATTAGAATCTTTGATGCTTTCCTCTTCACTATCTTCTTGAAGAGCTTTTAGAGCAATGCTCTTTTTCTTTTCTTTTTTCTCTTCTTATTCTTCACCTCTTTGCTTGATAGTGAGCTCATGTGTTAAGAGCTTACCAATGAGCACATCGGTTGATAAGTTGGAGAGGTCTTGAGCTTCCTCAATTGAAGTAACACGAGATTCCCAATCCTTTTTAGGTAGGATTCTTAGAATCTTGTTGTTTACTTCTTTCTTAGAGAAATGTTTTCCAAGTTTCTTGAGAGTTGTGAGGAGAGCATTGAGATGATTTGCCATTTCCGTGATTGATTCATGAGGCTTCATTTTGAAGAGTTCATATTCATACATATGAAGTTGAACCTTCTTGCTTCTTACTTGAATGTTGCCTTCATAGTAGTTTTCTAAGGTCTCCCACATTTCTTTGGCTGACATGTAATGTTGAAGTTTGCCTCCTTCTTCTCTTGTCATTGAAGAGACTAGAGTAATCATAGCTTTTTTATTTTTGTGATTTTCTTCCTTTTGATTAATACTCCATTGGATTTTTGCAAGAGTAGTTACCACATCATCAATGGTAGTTATAGGTGGTTCCCAACCTCTTAGGACAATGTCCTAAAGTTTGATGGAATCACAATCAAGATATAATTCCATTTTGAATTTTCAATGTGGATAGTCACTACCATCAAAGAATGGTCTAAGAGAAGAGATGTTTTGTGATTCACTCCCCATGATCTTGTATTCTAGCTTTGATGCCAATTGAAAATTTTTATAGGTCATACCTAACCTATATCACCTTTCAATGGTCCCTATCAGACTAGCTGGCCATCATCTCCACCGATGCACCAACACCAATGAGCGGAGAGCCTTGCTTCAGTGACATAGTTCACAAGTGAGATTTCTTATTGGTGCTCTACTCTAATTAATAGTAAGGGATAACTAGCTCTGATACCAATTAAAAAGAGTCATAGAGGGGGGTGAATAGGGTTATCAAATAAAAATGAGAAATTAAAAGAATTCTTTGCAAGAATTAAATAGAAGTTGAGAAGGAAGAATGAAGACCATAAAGATTTAAGGATTTTGAATTCAATAAAAATCCTATGTCTCCACCTAACTTATCCCTAAGTTAGGATTTTCAATCACCCACAATCTTATTCACAAGATTGATATTATACAAGAGTTTTATGGCTCACTCTTATAAACTTACAACATGAGTTTTCAAGGCTCACTTATAAAACCAAAACCTAAGTGTTTCAATGGACAACACTTCAACCAATTCCTTTAGAAATAAATTTCACTTCCCTTCTAATCTAACCCAAGATTTAAGATGAAGATAAATTCTATTTATAACACACACCCAACTCTCATAAGAGATATACAAATAAAGAATTATTTAAGAGAATTTGAGAGCTCAATGAATGCTTAAGAAATAATGAATAATAAACAAGTTGCTTAACTTTCATTTAGCTCTATAGGTATTTATACTTAAAAATATAGTTGTTGAAGGTGCAAATGATGAGTCCAACATCTATATTTTGAATCATTGAAAGTGATGTTGTCAGACAGCTATTCATGAATTAAAATCATGATTGGCTGCCTAATACATTTGAATTAGCCCAAACTTTCTTCATAGAAGCTGTAGATATTTAAATTATCTTTCTATATAATTTTTAATCACCTATATTGTATGTTTTTAGTTCAATATATGTCCAAAATACTAAGAGCTATGCAATTTGAAATGCAGAATACTATTAGACAGCTATACCCAAGTTGAAGCCGTGATTTGCTCCTGAAGAAATTTGAATTTACCCATACTTTCTTCATGAAAGCTATATATATTTGAATTATCTTTTCATATCATTTTGAATCACCTAAATTTGACTTCTTTAGCTCAATATATGTCCAAAATACTAAGTGTTATGCAATTTGAAATATAGAGTACTATCAGACAACTATATACAAGTTGAAGGCATGATTTTATCCTAAATAAATTTTAATTTGCCTATAATTTCTTCATAAAAGTTTTACATATTTGAGTTATATTTTCATATCATTTTGAATCACCTTAATTAGAATTCTGTAACTCAAGATATGTCCAAAATACTAAGAGATGTGTAGTCTGAGATGGTAGACGTATACGTGGATTTCGACTCAAAATTTGCATAACCAAATGAACTTGGATTTTGACAAATAAGCTCAATTCAGAAAGCACTTCAAATTTGAAGAACTTCATTTTCTCATTTAATAGCTCTAAAGATGTTAAAAGCCTTCTTGAATCTTAGAGGTTCAATTTGCCCGAAAAGTCACTATTCATCCAAAAGTGTATATGCTTGGTATATGTTTGGTATATAATTCCCTACACACTTAATTGAAATTATTAGTATAAAAATTGTTTATCAAAGTCCAAAATTTGGAGTTTGATCATGCAAATGGTCAATAACTACTATTAGAAAAAAAAATGAAAGAACATTTTAACAAAAATCTATTGTTTAAAACACTAGCTTCTGTTTTACCATCTATATGCATTTTTGAACTATTAGCAGAGGAAAGCTTTTTTGTAGTTCTTTCTTGAAAATGGTTTAGGACTATGTTGGTTTTATGTAACTTAAATTAGCACTTGTATCAAACAGAGCTATAGTATCAAGTTGAAAATCTTTATAAAAAATAATAGAAATCTTTATAATATATTTTCTTGAGGTAATCTAATTTAAAGCACAAAGAAAGTGTTCTAGGACTTTGTCTAAATTAGCTAAGGATTGAGGTTCTAATTCCTTAGTCTCATCACTATCACTAGACTCTTTAACTAGTTTAGTGACAAGGAATTGGATTAGATTAGAATCCTTTTGCTGCTTATTTTTCAACTATTTTATTTTTGACTTTTTGGTCTTTATCTCACCTTAAAGTTCATAGATATCACCTCAAGGTTTCTTACTAAGCTTGTTTCTATTAAGAATGGTATTAATTTCATATATACTTGTACTAATGAAGGGTAACTCAATAGTTTTAGGTTCAGATTCTTTCTCTAAAGATTGCCTAAGTTGTTTTTTTCTAGATATCGAGGTCATTTATATGCTGAATGACATCTATAATCAAAGTATGTTCTTTAGTAAGCATGTTGAGTTACTTACCTTTGATATTAGAATCTATTTCAGATTCAGAAGAGGAGGTAGTTGCTATTTCATCTACCTAAGGATGATATTGTCCTAAAAACTCTTTAAAGTTGGTTTCAGACTTGGACGTTTTTGTTAACAAAGCTATAAGCTTGTTCAAGGTTCCTTCTTCTAAGTCTACATCTTAAAATTTTTTAGAGACTCTATAGTATTTAGAGATGTTTTCCTTTTTACCACATTTGTAGCATGTTACATCTCTCATGCTAGATTTTTTGGCTTTATCAACTTTAGTGTTCCTATTCCTAAAGGTTTTTTTATGAGGTTTCTTGTAGTAAGTTTCTCAATATCCTTTCTCTTGAAAAATCTTCTATATTTCTTAGAAAGTTTCCCAGATGGAGGTTTCGAAGATTTCTTACTGCAATCTCCTTTACAAGAGGGATTTTAGGTGAAACTATAGTCAAACTATTTGCAAAAAGTTCCTAATTCATGTATAGTCTTTCTCATCTCCCACTTTAAATGTTTTTGGAGTTTTAAGTCCTGACAGATTGTAAGACCTTCCCTTTTTATGGTGCTGATTAACTCACCATAAGTAAGTTGGTCATAAGGAATAATATGTATGCTAGAGGATTGTCTAAGGGCATTCTTAACTCTTTTTCCTAAAAGGGTTGGTAAACCTATAAGGATTTTTTCTTTCCAAAAAGGTTAGTTAGAATCTTCCCTAAGCATAACCCTAGTGAGAAAAGTTGACCAATACTACTGGAAGTCACTTAATTTCTTACATCTGAGGTTAGAGAGAATATCAATAATTTTATCTTTTAGATGAGAGGAATCTCCTACAAAATGTAGTGCTATGGTCAATATCAAAGTAGACACTACATCCTGAATAGGGTTTCCTATTTGGTCTAAGATGGGTAGACCTTTATCATTAGTTTGGATAGCATGCAAGATATCTAGTTGTTGTTGCTTAGTGAGATGATAATCCCACCAGCCTTTCAACTGACCAGAGAAATGTACAATGATAAGTTTAGCAACATATCTATCAAAGGTTCCTGTTTGGGCTTTATAAGCATTAGATGCCATAGTCATCTGTTGAAGAGAATTAAGGATATGATATTTAGACATGCCATCTATATTCCATTCATAAACAAAATTGGCACTAAACTTAGGTTATATAAAAGCATTGGGTTGACTGTTTAATTCTAGTCTTGGCAACTTACTCTGGATATAACCTGAATGACTTGGATAGACAATAGGCCAATGAAGTTTAGTAATCTCAAGAGACCGTTCCTGGAAAGCACTGTCTTCAGAGATGGAATCAAGATCTTTATCAAGAGCACTAACACTTTAGTTAATAGATTATGGAGTGTCAGGGACCATAGGTTCTCTAGTAGCACTAGAAGGATCTAGTTTACTAAGCTGTTCTTTTACAACATATAAAAATTCAGTTTCATTGCTTTTAATTTCTTGTTGAGCATTGGTAGAGATCTGATATGGGGATTCTTAGGCTTTTTACTTGACATTCCTATAAACACATAAGGTTCTATAGGTTTCTAAGCTTGATTTTCAAGTCTAGACAATTTTTTCCCATACTATTAAGATGAGCATTGGTAAAGCTATTTTAAGACCCTATATTCTTTTCACAACCCAAACCAGGAGTTCTGACTGGCGCTAGGGAACAGGAATTCTTTCGAATTCGAAACCTATAGCAAGCCTCAAAAATAAAAACACATGCAATAAATAAATAAAAATATGCTAGAATTAAAATTTAAAATGATATAAAAATAAATACTTAAAATTTCATATCATAATAAAATATACATACAGTATTTTGATATAGAAATATCAAAATACAAAACAACACACTACTGATACAATAACATTACTACTGTAGTTTCTAGATTACAACAAGAGTCAGATATAAAATATACATAGTCTAGCCGGGGCTAAAGAAGATTGATGTAAAGTACTATTACTAAGGTCTGAAGAAGAAGAATCTTCTGTAAAAAAATATTGAGGGGGATTAAACCTCATTGAGTGAATTATTATAATATATATGCATGCAACCTAAAGTCATATACAATCAAGCATCAGTATATATATAAATATATATACAAGCATTTCACATAGATACTAAAATATACTTTTATATATAATAAATGCAAAAAACATTAATTTAAGTGAAGGATCAAATAGAACCCTAACATATTTGCAACCTCAACCATAAAATTAATAGCCAACTGACTTATCCAAAACTCTAAGTATTCATTTATCCAACTCAAGGTAGTAGACTGGCCCCGAGTACACTAGTCAACTGAGGATCCGCAATCTAATTACCAACATGACTGGCCCCGAGTACACTAGGTCAACCAAGGATCCATAGTTATCCTTTCCAATAACCATCATCTCGATAAACAAATATCAGAATTTCAACCTAATTCTACTGTACTATTGCGCAACAATTTTAGTGTAACCCACTAAGTAGCATGTTCTATTGATATCCATTAATAGAATCGTATATTTATGGGAAAATAATAAAATGCATAATTAAAATAAAATGACATACAATATAGAAGAATATACCAAAAATATTTCGAACATATAATAAAATATCCTAAATATATGCCACATATATAACAAAATAAACCATAAATATACCAAAAATATACCAATTATATATGATGAGCATATGTCAAAATACACTGAATATATACCAAAACATACTAACCTATATATGTCACATATATACAAAATATATACTAAAAACATACTAAGCATATATGTCACATATATAGCAAATATACCAAAATATACTAAAAGTATACCAAAAATATACTAAATCATTTAATGAAATAATTCATGTTTAAGCATATAATGAAAATATGCAAGCTCACTTTCATGCATCATATATGCAATGCATATATAAAATAACAACTCATAAATTTGCACTCCTCAAGACTGACTCAACGAGCTTGGTCCGATAGGTCTCGGTCTCAGCGTAGTTAGAAAATAAATAATAATAAAATCAAAATATATTCCTAATTTATACTTCTAAGAATTCTAAAGGAAGACACGATATAGGAATTAAAACTCAGGATCGACCCGACGTTACATTTTACGAGAATTCTACTGAAAATTCGACAGAGTCTCCTCTATAAAACAGACTT
Organism: Mallotus nudiflorus; assembly: GCA_947683625.1. Lineage (NCBI taxonomy): Eukaryota > Viridiplantae > Streptophyta > Magnoliopsida > Malpighiales > Euphorbiaceae > Mallotus > Mallotus nudiflorus. The sequence continues at coordinate 66,991 of CANTUR010001461.1, read as the reverse complement.
CTCTCTATTGAAAAGTAGAGTCGATCTTGCAAGAAAACACACTTCTAAATTCACAAAGCTCCACGCCTCGGATTGGGACCCCCAAATTACACAAATTCCCATCCGAGGTTCACAATTCACCACAAATCAATATTAAATAATAAATATAATAAAAATCATTAAATCCCTGAATATTAATAAAATACCAAAATACAATTTATTTAAATAACAAAACATTAAATATAATTATTTTCACATTAAATAAATAAAATCTCAAATAAATTATATAATATTAATAAAAATCCAAATTTTCAATTATTTAACATAAAATAGTAAAATTCACAATTAATTACTCAAATAGTCTAAATATATAATAAAAATAGTCAAAAACTTAATTAATCACAAAAATAGTATATAAAATTATTATTTGAATATATTTTCAAAAATTAGTATTAATTAGTTAAAAATGGTAAATAATTCGTAAAAATTATTTTAATACCATTTATTGTTCCAAAATTATTTAAAACATGTTATTTAACTATAATTTCAATAAAAACACATAATTTACCTATAAATTAAAAATTCACATAATACTAAATATTTACTGAAAATTCCTCAAAATTACTAAAAATCATTTTAATACTAATTATTATTCCAAAATTATTTAAAACACACTAATTAACAATAATATCAATTAAAAAACAAAATTCACCAATTTATATTAATTTTTCCAAAAATTAATTTTTTTACATAAACCTTTAAAAATTCATAGTAAATAATCAGGATAGAATTTGTCATATCCCAACTCGGGAGTCATGACCGGTGCTAGGGAATAGGAATGAGAATTCTTTTGAATCCATAACCTGTAGTAAGCCTAAAAAAATGCATGCAATAAATAAATAAAAATACATCAGAATTAAAACTAAAATCGATATTAAAATAAATAGTTAAATGTCATATCATAAAATAAAAATATTTTCATATAATATTCAGAGAAAGGTCTTATATAATAATAATATTCTACAAATACAAAACACTACTACTGTAATTTTCTAGAATACAATAAAGTTTAGATAAATAATTTACATAATCTAGCCGAGACTAAAGAAGTCCGGTGTAGAGGTCTACTACTGAGGTCTGATGATGAAGAATCACCTAAAAAAAATATTGAGGGGAGTCACACCTCACTAAGTGAATTATTATAATATATATACATGCAATCTAAATCATATATGATCAAGCATCTGTATATATATAAATATATATACAGACATTTCACACAGATGCAAAAATTCATTTTTATATATAATAAAAGAATAAAATAATTTTAGTTGAAGGACTGGAGTAGAACCCTAACAGTTCACAACCTTGATCATAAAAATCATTAGCCAACAAGCTTAATCAAAACTCCAAGTATTCATTTATCTAACTTAAGGTAGTAGACTGGCCCCGAGTACACTAGGTCAACCGAGGTTCCGCAATCTCACTACCAGCATGGCTGGCCCCTAGTACACTCGGTCAACCAAGGATCCGCAGTCAGCCTATCCAATAACTAACATCTCAATAAAAATTATTAGATTCTCAACCAAGTTCTACCGTACTGTTGCACAACAGTCTTAGCGTAGCCCACTAGGTAGCATGTTCTACTACTATCCTTCAAATCATTCATATAATTATGGAAAATAGTAAGATGCATAATTAATATACAAGTGGCATTCATTTAAAAAGGATATACTACTTATGTACTAAATGTATACCAAAAATATACCAAATGCATATGCTGAATACATGACAAATATAATGAATATATATATACTAAAGCATGCTAACATATATTTTTCATATATATACAAATTATATACTAAAACCAAACTAAGTAAAATGTCACATATACCAAAAATATACCTAAAGTATACCAATAATATACTTCTTCATTTAATGTTGTTGACCATTTGCATGATCAAACTCCAAATTTTGGACATTGACAAATAATTTTTATACTAACAATTTCAATTAAGTGTGTAGGGAATTATATACCAATCATATACACTTTTGGATGAATAGTGACTTTCCGGGCAAATTGAACCTCTAAGATTCAAGAAGGCTTTGACATATTTAGAGCTCTTAAATGAGAAAATGAGCTTTTTCATATTTGAACTAGAAATCTTGAGCTTTCTGAATTGGGATTATTTATCAAAATCCAAGTTCATTGGTTATGCAAATTTTGAGTCGAAATCCACGTATATGTCTGCCATCTCAGACTGCACATCTCTTAGTATTTTTTTTATGTATCTTGAGTTATAGAAGTCCAATTAAGGTGATTAAAAATGATATGAAATGATAAGTAAAATATCTATAACTTTTATGAAGAAAGAATAGGCAAATTCAAATTTTTTTAGGAGCAAATCACGGCTTCAACTTGTGTATAGCTGTCTGACAGTATTATACATTTCAAATTGCATAGCTCATAATATTTTGGACATATCCTGGACTAAAGAAGTCAAATTTATGTGATTCAAAATTATATGGAAAGATAATTCAAATATTTATAGCTTTTATGAAGAAAGAATGGGAAAATTTAAATTTCTTCAAGAGAAAATCATGTCTTTAACTTAGGTATAGCTGTTTGATAGTATTTTGCATTTCAAATTTCATATCTCTTAGTATTTTGGACATATCCTGAGGTAAAGACATCCAATTTAGGTGATTCAAAATGATATAGAAAGATACTTTAAATATCTACAGCTTCTATGAAGAAAGTGTGAGCAAATTTAAACTTCTTAGATAGCCAATCATGGTTTTAATTCATGAATAGTTGTCTGACAGCATCACTTTCAATGATTCAAAATATAGACATTGGAAACATCATTTGCACCTCCAAAAACTATATTTTTAAGTATAAATACCTCTAGAGCTGAATGAAAGTGAACAAATTGTTTATCATTCATTATTTCTTAAGCATTCATTGAGCTCTCAAATTCTCTTAAATAATTCTTTGTTTGTATAACTCTTGTGAGAGTTGGGTGTGTGTTAGAAATAGAATTTCTCTTCATCTTAAATCTTGGTTAAATTAGAAGGGAAGTGAGATTTATTTCTAAAGGAATTGGTTTAAGTGTTGTCCATTGAAGCACTTGGGTTTTTTTTTTTTGAATGAGCCTTGAAAACTCGTGTTGTAAGGTTATAAGAGTGAGCCATAAAACTCTTGTATAATCTCAATCTTGTGAATAAGATTATGGGTATTGAAAGTCCTAACTTGGGGATAAGTTAGGTGGAGACATAGGATTGTTGTTGAATTTGAACTCCTTAAATCTTTGTGTTCTTCATTCTTCCTTCTCAACTTCTATTTAATTATGGCAAAGAATTCTTTTAATTTCTCATTTTTATTTGATAGTCCTATTCACCCCCCTTTAGGACTCTTTTCAATTGGTATCAGAGCTTGAATTCTAGGTACTTCATTGCTAGAATACAAGATTATGGAGAGTGAATCACAAAACATCTCTTCTCTTAGACCATTCTTTGATGGTAGTGACTATCCATATTGGAAATTCAAAATGGAATTATATCTTGATTGTGATTCCATCAAACTTTGGGACATTGTCCTAAGAGGTTGGGAACCACCTACAGCTATCATTGATGGTGTGGTAACTACTCTTGCAAAAAGCCAATGGAGTATTGATCAAAAGGAAGAAAATCATAAAAATAAGAAAGCTATGATTACTCTAGTCTTTTCAATAACAAGAGAAGAAGGAGGCAAGCTTCAACATTGTATGTTAGCTAAAGAAATGTGGGAGACCTTAGAAAATCACTACAAAGGCAACATTCAAGTAAAAAGCAAGAAGGTTCAACTTCATATGTATAAATATGAACTCTTTAAAATGAAGCCTTATGAATCAATCATAAAGATGAAAAATCACCTCAATGCTCTCCTTACAACCCTCAAGAAACTTGGAAAACATTTCTCCAAGGAAGAAGTAAACAACAAGATTCTAAGAATCCAACCTAAAAAGGATTGGGAATCTCATGTTATTTCAATTGATGAAGCTCAAGACCTCTCCACCTTATCAACCAATGTGCTCATTGGTAAGCTCTTAACACATGAGCTCACTATCAAGCAAAGAGGTGAAGAACGGGAAGAGAAAGAAGAAAAGAAAAAGAGCATTGCTCTAAAAGCTCTTCAAGAAGATATTGAAGAGGAAAGCATCAAAGATTCTAGTGATGAAGATAGTGACATTGCCATGCTCACTAGGAACTTCAAGAACTTTTTGAGAAAGAAAAACTTCTCAAGAAAAGGGACTTCAATAAGAAGTTCGAAGGAGATGGGAAGAAGAAAACTAAGGAGGTTACTTGCTATGAATGCAAAAAATCGGGACGTAGTAGAAGTGAGTGTCCCAAACACAAATTTAAGAACAAGGGAACAAAGGATAAGAAGAAGGCATTCAAAGCTACTTAGGATGATTCTTCCAAATCCAAAGAGGAAGAGGAACAACAAGAGGTGGCTAATCTTTGTTGTATGGCCTTTGAAAATGAAAATAAGATACCATCTATTTCTTATTCTTCCTTTGATGATTGTGATAATTATGTGATAATGATGACAATGATGAGAGCTCTATTATGAGTAAATCACTTGTTAAATGCAAAAGCTTATTATCCAAGAAAAAAAAATTATAAACATGAGTTAGGTAGCTTAAATAGAGAATCAAAAATTTTAAAAATTAATTTTGCTAAACTTGTTGAATCAAACGAAAAACTTGTTAGTGATATAAAATCTTCTAATTCTTTGGAAGATCAACTTAAGAAAGCAAATGATGAAAATTATAAGCTTTCTAAGGAGGCATTAGAATTATAGAATTCCATTGCTAAATTTAAGAGAGGAAAAGAAACTTTAGATAGTCTTTTTGACTCTCAAAAATTTTATGGAGATACCTATGGAATTGGATATAATAATGGAATGTCTTCATCATCTTCAATGACCAAATCAAATGAGACTCAAGCTTTCAAAGCTAAAAGATCTCATGTGTTAAATAGCAAGGAAAAGTCTCATGAGATTCATCCTTCATTAAAATAAAGAGGTACAGCTCAAACTAGAGCACCTAAACCCAAGCATGATTATATGTACATTAGACACAATTATAATAGGCATGCTACACAATACAATGCAAATAAATATGTTGCAAAAAATTACACATCACCATTGCCAATGCATGTCTCACGTGATGACACAAAATAATAGGAGATACACACAACACTAAAGGCATGTTGCACACACTATGAAAGCATTTCATCCTAGGAGGAATAAATTTGAAAATATTGTATGTTCTTATTGCATGATCAAAGGACATAATAATAATGTGTACTTCTATAGAAGACTGCATATGAATTTACTTTCTACGGATTATCTTTAAACTAACCAACCTAGACCAAAAAAGGTTTGGGTCCAAAAGAACACTTAAATTGTATTGTGTAGATGTGCTTGAAATCCACAAGAATAAAAAGCAAGTGGTATCTTGATGGCGGATGTTTAAGGTACATGATAAGAGAAAAAGAGCAATTCAACAAACTTAATGCTAAGGATAGAGGGCATGTTACCTTTAGAGATAATGCAAAAGGAAAAATTATTGGCATTAGAGAAATAGGTAATCCCTAATCCTTATCTATACATGATGTGTTGTTTGTTGATGGTCTTAAACATAATCAGCTTAGTGTAAGTCAATTATGTGACATGGGAAATAAAGTAACTTTTTATTCTAAAAATTTCTTTGTTAGTAGTCTTGATGAAAACAAAGTTATTTTTAATGGTGAAAGAGTAGACAATGTTTATGTCATTGATTTGAATAAAATTGACAACAAAGAAATAAAATGGTTAGTGTCTATCTCTCATGACACATGGACATGGCATAGAAGATTAGGACATGCAAATTTTGAGCTTTTGAATGATCTTTGTAAACATGAATTTGTAATTGGTTTACCTAAGCTTGAATTTACTAAAGATAAACCTTGTGATTCTTGTCAAAAGGGAAAATAATCCAAGTCCTCATTTAAGCTAAAAAATGTAGTGTCCACCTCTAGGCTACCTGAACTTATATATATATATATATATATATATATATATATATATATATATATATATATTTATTTATTTATTTATTTATTTATTTATTTATTTATTTGGACCAACTAGAGTTGCTAGTCTCTGGGGAATGCACTATGCATATGTATTAGTTGATGATTACTCTAGATTTACATGGGTATGTTTCCTTGCTTATAAGAATGATGCATTTAAAGATTTTAAAAAGTTTACAAAAGAGTTAAAAAAAGAAAAAGGTTTTTATATTTCTTCTATTAGAAGTGATCATGGAACCGAATTTGAAAATGAATTTTTCAAAAACTATTATAATGAAAATGGTATTTCTCATACATTTTCATCTCTTAAAACTCCTAAACAAAATGGGGTAGTTGAAAGGAAAAATAGAACTCTTGTGGAAATGGCTAGAAGAATGCTTCATGAGTATAATTTGCCTCTATACTTTTGGGCAGAAGCTGTTAACACATCTTGTTATATTTCAAATCGAGTTTTCAAAAGACAAATTTTAAATAAAAAATCTTATGAGCTATGGAATAATGGAAAACCTAAAATCTCATATCTAAGAGTATTTGGATGCAAGTGCTTTATATTGAACACCAAGGACAATTTTGGGAAATTTGACTGTAAAGTCGGTGAAGGAATTTTCCTAGGCTATTCTATTTCTAGTAAAACATATAGGGTCTTTAATAAGAAACTCTATTAGTTGAAGAGTCAATGCATGTGGTATTTGATGAATCAAACTCACTTGATCCTAGAAAGAATGTTTGTAGTGTTGATGATCTTGTAGGTGACAATGAGATTGTGGAAATATAAGAAGAAAATGCTAGTAAGCTTTTGGAACTTGAAGATCCAAACAAGAAGGAAAATGAAGAGACATCTTAACTTACCTTAAAGGATGAACTTCCAAAGGATTGACAATTCAAGAAAGCTCACCCTTAAGACCTCATTGTAGGTGACACTATAAAATGGGTAACTATTAGATCTCAATTAAAGTCTATTGTTAATTTAGCCTTCATTTCTCAAATTGAACCCAAAAATATTGATGATGCTTTGTGTGATGAATTTTGGGTCCTTGCTATGTAAGAAGAGTTAAATCAATTTGAGAGAAATAAGATTTGGACCTTGGTTCCTAGACTTAAACATCCTCCTATTATAGGCACCAAATGGGTGTTTAGAAATAAGATGAATGAACAAGGTGTCATAACTAGGAACAAAGCTAGACTAGTAGCTAAAGGTTATAATCAACAGGAAGGCATTAATTATGATGAAAGATTTGCCCCTTTTGCAAGGTCAGAAGCTATTAGGATACTACTTGCATTTGCATCATACATGGATTTTAAAGTTTATCAAATGGATGTTAAAATTGCATTTTTAAATGGTTTTATTAAAGAGGAGTTATATGTACCTCCAGGTTTTGAAAATTTTGACTCTCCAAATCATGTGTTTAAACTTTCAAAAGCATTATATGGATTGACATAAGCTCCAAGAGCTTGGTATGAAAGATTGACTAACCTTTTACTAGAGAAAGGTTTCTCTAAAGGAAAGGTTGACACAACTCTTTTTATAAAGAAATCTAAAAATGATTTATTAATTGTTCAAATATATGTTGATGATATTATATTCGGTGCTACTAACCATTGCTTGTATGAGGAATTCTCTAATTTAATGCAAGGAGAATTTGAGATGATTATGATGGGTGAACTCAAATTCTTTCTTGGACAACAAATTAAGAAATGCAAAAATGATATTTTCATTAATCAAACCAAGTATGTAAAAGACATTCTTAAGAAGTTTGGCATGAATGGAGCTAAGATAAGTAAAACTTCAACAAGCACCATAACCAAACTTAACAAATATGAGAATGGAAAACTGATTGATGAAAAGCAATTTAGAGGTATTATAAGATCTCTTCTTTATTTAACTGCTAGTAGACCCGATATTATGTTTGTTACTTACTTGTGTGCTAGATGTTAATCAAGTCCTAGAGAGTCTCATTTGAATGCTATCAAAAGAATTTTCAAATATCTTTATGGTATAATGCATTTAGGACTTTGGTATCCTAGGAGTTCTTCCTTTGACTTGATTAGTTATTTTGATGCTGACTTTGCCGATAGCTTACTAGATAGAAAAAGCACTTTCAAAACTTGCCAAATTTTAGGAAATTGCTTAGTTTTTTGGTTTAGTAAGAAATAAGTTTTGATTGCCTTGTCCACCGCTGAAGCAAAATATATGGTGGCTAGTTGTTATTACACCCAAGTTCTATGGTAAAAACAACAACTTTTGGACTATGGCATTGATATTAATCACATTCCAATTAAATATGACAATAAAAGTGCTATAAACCTTAGTAAAAATCTCATACAGTATTCTAGAACTAAGCATATTAACATTATCATTTCTTGCGTGATCATTTGTAAAATGGTGATATTTTTTTTTTATTTTGTTGATACTAATCATCAATTAGCAAACATCTTTACCAAGCCTCTTTGTGAGGAAAGATTGAATTTTATTAAGCATGAGCTCGGTATGATTGATGGCTCAAGCTTGTCTTGATCACTTGTTAAATTGATGAATTGATGTTTGGATTCTTATGTGATCATGTGCTTTAGAAAAATTATTTTCAGCATCATGTTTATATTTTGTTTTAAAATTATTTGCTTTAGCAAATTTACTTCATATATATGATATATTGTATTTCCCATTTTCATGATCTTTGTATTAATTTTATTTGATTTGGATTTATGTGGATTCATTCAATTTTTTTTTTCAAAAGCCCTCATATTTTTCAAATCAATAATTAATTATTGAGCTAAATTCAATTAATTAATTATTTTAATTTAGCAAAAATATTTCTCCTCCTCAACAAGATTTTTTTTAATATTTTTAATTCATTTTGTTTGGTTTATTTTCAGTATACTTTCTATATCTAAGTTTTTAGCTATTTATTTATTTTATAATTATTTTATGACAGTTTACGCTCAGTTTATTTTCTGGATATAAGACATGAGCTGTTAGCTTTATGTCTTGTCTACAATTGATATTTTAATATCATTGTAGCTCTCTCTTTTTAATGCAATTTTATTTACTTTTGACAAGGGAGAAGAAATATTTGAGTTTGTTTATTATTATTATTTTTATTGTGTTTATGCATGAATATTGTTTATTATGTTTATACATGCATAATTAATGTTTAATTTATTCATGTATCAATTCCACTTAGGAATTGTTTTGATATTTGATAAGGCATGAATATTTTTTTTTAAGATTTGGTATATCTTTGCTTTTGTCAAAGGAGGCAAAAATAATTGAGTTTTCATGCGTACTTAGTTAATTTCTTTTAACGAAGAGAAATTTTTTTACAAAGATGTGTTTGTGTTAGTGACATAACTATGTGATAGTGTGTCCTTAATATCAATTTTCTTAATTCATTGAAATAGGGGGAGAAAATTGTTTGAATTTATTTCACAGAAATTTTTTATGCATGCATAGTAACAATGTAAGTGTGGCTAGTTTTGTCCTTGTGATAAAAAGCCTTGTTTGCTTATTTTGTTTATATATGTCATGAATTTTTTTATTTATGCATAACTATCAATTATGCTTATACCTGCAAAATTCATATTCATGTATAAATTCTTCTTGGGAATGGTTTTTATCTTTAAAAATGAAATGACTTTCATAAAGATTTTGAGTATCTTTGCTTTCATTGTTTGGGTTCTTGATCTTTTATTCCCTCTAGTATTATTGGCTCCCTTAGGTCTATTTCCCCTTATATCTCTCTCTTTCCTTTTTTTCTTTGACAAAAGAGGAGAAGAAGCTATATGCTTAAGGGATAAATAATTGTGTTTGTATTTAAGATATGCTAAGTACCACATGATTATGTATGATTGATTGACTAGCTAAACTTTCTATAATCATGTGATGTTTCAATATAGCATATGTACTATTTTGTGATGCATTATAGTAGCACTATATGCATATATGTTTGAAATTATTTCCTTCATGTTGTCTAACATTTTTTAATGATCATGTTATCATCATTTATTATGTTAGGTCATGTTCTTAATAATATTTTTATGTTATCCTTATTCTTGACAAGAAGGATAATAAAATTTATTTATATTTCTTATCATGTCCAAAAAGGAGGAGAAAACCAAAGAAATATATTTTGTTAAAAGAATAGATTTGTTAAACCCTTATACATGTTATGATAATTCATTTATATACTCAGATACATAATAATATTAAAATTATGCATATGTTAAGGGGGAGCAAAATACTTTCTCATTTTGCATCTATTTAATTTGAAAGGGGGAGATATTTTAATTAGCATGCTTATACATGTTATTTATTGTCACACTCACACATTATTTATTATCTTTTAAAATTGGTTGTCAAAGCCAAAAAGGGGGAGATTGTTGACCATTTGCATGATCAAACTCCAAGTTGTAGACTTTCACAAGCAATTTTTTTACTAATAATTTCAATTAAGTGTATAGGGAATTATATACCAAACATTTATCAAGCATATACACTTTTGGATGAATAATGACTTTTCGGGCAAATTGAACCTCTAAGATTCAAGAAGGCTTTTGACATCTTTAGAGCTCTTAAATGAGAAAATGAGCTTGTTAAAATTTGAATTAAACATCTTGAGCTTTCTGAATTGGGATTATTTGTCAAAATCCAAGTTCATTTGGTTATGCAAATTTTGAGTTGAAATCCACATATACGTCTGCTATCTCAGACTGCATATCTCTTAGTATTTTAGACATATCTTGAGTTAAAGAATTCAAAATAAGGTGAATAAAAATGATATGAAAAGATAAGTCAAATATCTAAAAATTTCATAAGAAAATTATGGGAAAATTTAAATTTCTTCAGGAGAAAATCATGGCTTTAACTTGTGTATAGCTGTCTGACAGTATTCTGCATTTCAAACTGTATAACTCTTAGTATTTTGGACATATCCTGAGATAAAGAAGTCAAATTTAGGAAATTAAAATGATATGGAAGGATAATTCAAATATCTACAGCTTTCATGAAGAAATTATAGGCAAATTCAAATTTCTTCAGGAGCAAATCACGGCTTCAACTTGGGTATAGCTGTTTGATAGTATTCTACATTTTAAATTGCATAGCTCTCAGTATTTTGGACATATACCGAGCTATAGACATCCAATTTAGGTGATTCAAAATGATATGGAAAGATAATTCAAATATCTATAGCTTCTGTGAAGAAAGTGTGGGCTAATTCAAATATCTTGGGCAACCAATCATGGTTTCAATTCATGAATAGTTGTCTGACAGCATCACTTTCAATAATTCAAAATATAGATGTTGGACACATCATTTGCACCTCCAAAAGCTATATTTTTAAGTATAAATACCTCTAGAGCTGAATGAAAGTTAAGCAACTTGTTTATCATTCATTATTTCTTAAGCATTCATTGAGCTCTCAAATTCTCTTAAATAATTCTTTGTTTGTATAACTCTTGTGAGAGTTGGGTGTGTGTTAGAAATAGAATTTCTCTTCATCTTAAATATTGGGTTAGATTATAAGGGAAGTGAGATTTATTTATAAAGGAATTGGTTTAAGTGTTGTCCATTAAAATACTTGGGTTTTGATTTTTTGAGTGAGCCTTGAAAACTCATGTTGTAAGGTTATAAGAGTGAGCCATAAAACTCTTACATAATCTCAATCTTGTGAATAAGATTGTGAGTGATTGAAAATCCTAACTTGGGGATAAGTTAGGTGGAGACGTAGGATTGTTGTTGAATCTAAACTCCTTAAATCTTTGTGTTCTTCATTCTTCCTTCTCAACTTCTATTTAATTCTTGCAAAGAATTCTTTTATTTTCTTATTTTTATTTGATAGTCCTATTCATCCCCTCTCTAGAACTCTTTTCAGTAGTTATATAGTGATTATAGGGACACCATTCATTAATTTGATAACTCCCTACCTAACCACTTATAACTTTATTGATTTTCAAGATGATAAAGTCCATATATCATTCCTATTTCTTGAAAAACCAAAAACCCAATATCTAAATCTTAATAAAATACATTCTATATATAAGAATGAGATAAATTCTTTAATAAAGGGTAAGGAGAAAAATCTACATGACTTGAAACAAAATATTCATTTTCAAAAAATTGAATAATAATTAAAGTTTGATTTGGTAAAAACTAAGATTTCTGAATTCTAAAAGTTAATTTACCAAATGTTTTCTGGAAAAGAAAATAATATATAGTTGATTTACTATATGAACTAGGATTTAATGAGAGAGATATTCCTACCAAAGCTAGACCAACTCAAATGAATGCTGAACTGGCAACATTGTAAGGAAAAAATCCAGGATCTTAAATCCAAAGGAAAAATCTAGGTCTTTATGGAGTTGTGTAGCTTTCTATGTCAATAAAGCTTCTAAAATAGAGAGAGGCACTCCTAGATTCATAGTCAATTATAAACCTTTGAATAAAGCTTTAAAATGGGTCAAGTATCCAATTCCAAATGAAAAAGATCTTTTACAAAAACTTCATTCTGCATTTGTATTTTTAAAATTTGACATGAAATTAGGATTTTGGCAACTATAAATTGATAAAGAGCATCAATATAAAATAGTTTTCACTGTCCCTTTTGGACAATATAAATGGAATGTCATCCCATTTGGTTTGAAAAATGCATTATCAAAATTCCAAAGGATAATGAATAATATTTTCAATCCTTACTTAGAATTCTGTATTGTTTATATAGATGACATGCTTATTTTTTCAAACACCATTGAACAATATTTTAAATATTTAAATGCTTTTATCTATATTGTTAAGGCTAATAGACTTGTTGTTTCTGCCAAGAAAGTATCTCTTTTCCAAGCCAAAGTCAGATTCTTAGGACATTATATATGTTGTGGTACCATCATTCCTATTAAAAGGTCTCTAGAATTTGGTAGCAAGTTCCCCAATAAAATTATTGATAAATTTCAATTACTAAGGTTCTTAGGAAGTCTAAATTATGTTTCAGATTTCTATCCTAATATAAATAGGATTGCCAAACCTTTGCATAATAGGTTTAAAAAGAACTTAGTTCCTTGGACTGATGAATATACTAAAGTTGTGTAACAGATAAAAGAACATATCCTTGAAATCCCTTACCTTCACCTAGCTAATCCTAGTCTTCCTAAAATAGTTGAGACTAATGCTAGTGACCTAGGATATGGTAGGATACTAAAATAAGTTTCTAATAGGAAAGTAGTAGTTTAGTACATTTTAGGTTACTAGAATGATACACAGAGAAACTACTTCACTATAAAAAAGGAAGTCCTCTCCATTGTTTTATGCATATCAAAGTTTCAATCTTATTTGCTAAACCAAAATTTTTTACTTTGCATTGATTGTAAATCTACTAAAGAAGTTTTACAAAAAGATGTCAAAATATTGCATCAAAACAAATCTTTGCTAGATGGAAAGCTATTTTAAGTATCTTTGATTTTGATATAGAATTTATTAAAGGAGATACAAAGTATTTATCATATTTTCTGACTAGAGAATTTTGAGAAGAATTTTTACAAACCAAAAAGAAAAAAATGACACTAATAAAGCCATTCAAATCCAGAAATAGATTGATTCTATCACCCAAACCCCTGAACTTCTTAAAGCAATCTAAGAAAAACTAAAACCTCTAAAGATTATGCATCCTATTGCTCCTCTAGATAAAATTATTCTATGTTTGGCTCTTAAAATAATTTCAAACTAAAGAAATGAGAATCTTCTTCTCAAAAAACCCTTTCTCAAGATGATTTAAAGGTTGTGAGTACTCTAAGTAGTTCACAAATTATCTATTCTCAATCCAAAACTTTTGATTTTTTATAAAGAACTCCATTTAAAATATTTTGATAATCGAGGATGGATTTTATCATAAAGACCTTTTTCTTACAATGCAAAATCATTTTCCATAAAATTGATTTTTTAAACCTTAGGACCCTAAGAATTTTATCAAACTATTTTGGAATACACTAGCTCTACAGAATTTAAACACTTATTTCATAAAGGATATACAAAACCTTCTTACTCCACCTACAAGATTCTTAAAGTTATCCAACCTTCCGAATAGGGATAAGAACTCTTTAAGACTAAATCCTTCCCCATAAATTTCAAATCAAAATTAGACTTTTGCCACTCATTTTCCTACTGGGACTATGAACAAGTATGGTTTAATTCTTTTTTTATCCAAAACCATTACAACACCCATACTTAGTTATTTTCCTCAATGATCATGCTGATATATCCAAATTCCCTACATGGTTTTCTAAATGGTGGAAAAACTATAGATCTATCCCTGATATGCTTCCACCTAATATTCGCTAGAGTTTTGACCTTTTTTGCACCCATTATAAACCTTCTTCCCTTGAGAAAAAAATTCACCCTCATATGCCTAAATTGTACAAAGTTCTTTATTCCTTAGGTATCACAATGGTATCTTGATTTCTATAATAATAATTATATTATTGTGCTCCAAAGAAAATTTAAAGTAAAATGGTGGAACTCATACAAAATTCCATAAAAAATCTTAAAATTCATAGTATCTGCCTAGCTTCAACAACATGGATTTCTTGGACCCTCTCAACCTTAATTCCAAGCACAATCTAGTTTTCTTGCTCAAAAGTCACATGTCGATGCCCTCCTTGCAGCTGCAAAAACTGAAGAAGAATATTTTAACATCATGAAGTAGCTAATACAATCCAATGCATCTTCTTCAACAAATTCCAACACTTCAACAGGATCATAACCCTTAGTTAATTTGGGTAGTGATAATGAAGATGACTGTTTTGTAATATTTTGTTCTATAAAGCCTAAAGGCTTATAAGCCTTAGCTTTGTATACATCTTAAATATGTAAATATTTTGGCTTGATGGGTTGAAAATCCTTTTCAAGACGGCCCAGGTAAAAGTTAAGGTATTGTAAAAAAAATATTATGATAAAATATTTATCTTTTCCAGGAACTTTCCTTCCTTAAGAGTGGGACCTTCTTGGATAACCTTCAGGAAAATTTAACTATTTTTCAAAT
Organism: Mallotus nudiflorus; assembly: GCA_947683625.1. Taxonomy (NCBI): domain Eukaryota; kingdom Viridiplantae; phylum Streptophyta; class Magnoliopsida; order Malpighiales; family Euphorbiaceae; genus Mallotus; species Mallotus nudiflorus. The sequence continues at coordinate 51,866 of CANTUR010001461.1, read as the reverse complement.
ATTCTACTCCCCCTTAGCTTACATCCCACTAGATTCCATCCCTCTATAAGGATGGGGACCCACATTCCACTTCCAAGACCTGGTAGGGTTATCTCTACACAAAATAAATATAAATCTGACAGACAAATAAATAAAGAAAGTTATTGGCAGACAGTCACCAACTAAAGTTAAAGGCAGACATGATGGAAAACCTACCCCTCTTGCCACTACTATGGTTTTTTGCTTCCTAATAATTCACCCGTGCTTCTACAATTCCATCCATAGTTGTCTCTCTTAGCTCTATATATTAGAGCCCCTTCTCCTTCAATCGGCAAAACACAATTTAGAAAATAGAATTTTAGAGAAAGATATAGCTCTCTCCTTCTCTAAAAAATCTAAGTTGTATCTCTATAAATAAATTATATTTTTTGTTTTTCCTCTACTACTTTGGATATAGAACTTTTATTTCTCCTTTACATGGAAATAAAGTGATATCTTCTTCATAAGTTTTATCTCCTGCTCTTTAAAGTTTATTTTTAAAGATTTATTTACTTTTGAATCTGCATTCTAAGTAACAAAACGTATGCTATTTGCTTGCCTAAGAAATTAGGATCCTGCACATTAAAAACTCTATGAAATTATTATTACATTTGGCCCGATAACCTCTATATCTAGCCTATGACTAAGAGCGTGCGATCGGTACAAATGATTTTCATTATCATTTTTGCAATCATAATTGTGAACAATACACCCCTTGATCTTGGACATTACTGGTATCACAACCTCTTAATAGGACTAAAGCTATATATATATATATATATATATGTGTGTGTGTGTGTGTGTGTGTGTGTGTGTGTGTGTGTGTGTGTGTGTGTGTGTGTGTGTGTGTTACAAAAATTGGAATTAGTTTTATGTGATGATCTAACTGAAAATGAAGGAGAAACTATTGAAGAATTGGTTAGAAATAATGAGGAGAAGTCAATTGTTGCATTATCAAATGTTCATTGTTTTATTTACAAAGGTAATTTTATTTTTTTATAGGTAAAATTATGAAAAAATCTTCACTAATTATTATATAATAATTAGATAATTTAGTCATTTACTAATAAAATTAAAATTAAATTAATTAAAATTAAATTTTAATTTGATTGAAAGTGTATTTCTTATTTTAATTAGGTTAACTTCTATATTATCTCTAATAAAAATTAAATTAACTAAGATATAATTCTAATTTAATTGAAAGTATTTTTCCTATTTTAATTAGGTTAATGTCACGACCCAAAACAAGGGACCATGATCGGCGCTAGGGAACGAGAATTCTTTCTAATCCGAAACCCGTAGCAAGCCTTAAAAGAAAAGCATGCAATAAAAGAAAATAAATAAAATATTTATTCATCGAAAATTAAATCTCAAATAATAAAATAAATTCTCAACTTCCTTTAATAATATAAAATCACATCGCATATCATAAATGAAATCTTTTAATACACATCTTCAGAGAAACACTTTGAATTAAAATCTCGTACATGCATAAATCAGAAACTACTTTCGATAGAATCAAATACAACAACTACTAAAGTGTCTCGAGTACAAAATAAAACTTAAGTAAGTGATTTACATAATAAAGCCAAAGTGAAAGAAATCTGGTGGACATGTCTACTGCTGAGGTCTGAAGAAGAGGACTCTCCTGTAAAAACATCAACGCAGGGGAGTCAGACCTCACTGAGTGAATTATTATAATATATGTACACGCATAGCTAAATGTCAAATGCAAACACTCAAAAGTATATATAATAAATATATATACAGGCAAATACACACAGATGCAAAGAAATCATTTTTATAATAATATTGAAAATCGTCAGTTGTGAAGGATCAAATAGAACCCTAAATGATCGTAACCTCAATACCAATAGAAAGCACTTTAGCCATATAGGCTCACTTAATTCCAAGTAAATTCACTTATTCCATATGGACAGTAGACTAGCCCCGAGATGCTAAGTCGATCGAGCTCCAGCAGTCTGACTATCAGTGTGATTAGCCCTGAGACACTTGGTTAACTGAGCTCCAATAATCACACTTTCAATCACATTAATCTCAATCAAATCAATATCAATCAATCATAATCACCACAATTAATTTTCACTTAGCTCTAATCTATCGCATCGGTACGCACACGGTCCTAATGCTGCCCACTAGGAAGCACGTTCTATCGATATCCTTCATTTATATTAAAACATACATTCAAAAAAATAAATAATGCATAATGATATTTAAAATAAATAAATAAACCATATATATACTAGAAATATACCTAAAATAAACTAAGTATATTTCAGGTATATATATGTATAATAAATTAAATTGAATCATGTAATATAATCAAAATCAACCAGTAATATACTTAACATAATTTGAAAATAAATCACAAAGAAAACATGTATTTATTTTTAAATATACCAAAAATATACCTAAGCATATAGTAAAGCAATTATGTAAAATTTACATTTAAAACATATAATTTCTAAAACATGCAACCTAAAGCAATGAATATATATCATAATAACTCACAGTTGTGCGCTCCTTGAGACAAGTCCGACGGGCCTGGTGTAGACATCTAATTTCGGGATGACATGTTATGGATGCAGCAAAGGACTCCAATGATGAAAATGTCTTTGATACTTAATCTTCAAAAAATTCTAAGGGCTTTTAAAGGAAGAATTTAATGTTTTCAGTGACTAAATCGCAAAGTTCTTTTTAGGACCTAATTGCAAAATTTAAATTTCTCCGGGGGCCTTTTTGTATTAAATGTTAAAAAAAAGTGTGAGTTGGAATTCCATAATTTCGACCAGAATTATGTAATTCCCATCGAAATTATAACAATTTCGATCGGGATTGTACAATTCCGACCGGAATTGCACAATCCCGGTCGGAATTGAATTCTTCCATTTTTCCTATTTCTAATTACTTCCAATTTAGTGTTTTAAGTGGTTTAAATTTCCTAATTAATTCAATTCTAATTGGTTTAAACTTCCTAATTAATTCAATCCTAATTAGTTTAAAATTCCTAAATACACTTTAGGAATGAAAATCACATTAGGATTAGGGTTAAACTTCCTAGTTCCACTATAAAAAGAAAAGAGGAGAGAGGGAGAAAAAGAAAAAGATCATAGGAAAAAGGAGAGAGGAAGAGAAGAGAGGAAAGAAGACGTGATTTTTCCTTGAATGTTTTTTACATTTTTTTTAACAATTAATTCAAGACTCATGAAGAATTTTTGAAGAAAAAGATTTGAAGATTTATCAAGAACGGTGAATCACAAATATGAGGAGCACCCTAAATCACCCATAAGCATATCATATTCTTCTATTCTTCTTTTATTTATTTATTTTTTCAATTATTTTACATTATTATTTTATTATAATTTATTCATTAATTATTATTTTATTTTATATTTTGTGGTGATTATAAAGGAAAACACATGATGATTATGTGAGAGAGATGAATTTCATTAGAAGTCTGCATAAGACTATGAACAAAGCCCCGTAGAGACTTAGTTTCTAGGGTTTTATTTTTATTTTTATTTTTATTTTATTCTTTATTGTTATTTTATTAATTTTTTTAAGAACTAATGTAATAGCCCTGATAGTGGGAGTAATAAAATTATGTGTGTGGTTGCATGTTTATTTTGATTGAATCGGTTAGTAAAATTAGGTTTTGATTTGGGAATCATTTAAAATCAATGGAGGAAGTAGATTAAGTTAGGTTGCATGTTAATAAAAATTAGGGTTTTAGTAAGGATTAATATAATTATTTGTTTGATCTTATTGATGTTATTAATAAAAATTAAGCCTTAAGCCCACTTTAGATCTTGATTTGTTTACTTTAGTCCATCTCACTTAATAATTAATTAGGTTTAATTAATTAAAATATATTTTTAGGTCCATAATTAATTAGATTTTAGATTAGAAATATCCTTAGGCCCATTTAGTTAATTAGACATAGGCCCACCTAATTTAGTTTAATTAATTTAGACTTAGCTCACTTAATTTAAGCCTTCTTTTATAATTTGTAGATTTAAGATCATTATTTAATTAAAAAATGTAGAATTAGGCCCATTAATTTAAATATTCCATAATTTGTAGAATTAGGCCCACTTTTATTAAAATTAGTAGACTTAGGTTCATTTAATTAAAATCAAAAGGAATTAGGTCTTTAGGTTCACTTATATATTAAAATATGTAGACTTTAGCCCATTTATTTAAAATCCATGTAGATTAGACTAACTTAAGGATTATGTGATTTATTGTATGCATTATTTACTTGTATATTTCATAACTAGTTTGCCTTGGAGTTGATTGTTTTGGGCTTATATGAAATTGCATGTAAATAAAGAATAAGATGATAATTCATAAAGTAATTCTAAATGAACACAAGACTGAAAGAAGTTGGTCTTCCGTATCCAGAATCTCCTGGTTGTGGTGCTAGCTTTCTTTTAGGGAATTGAGTACCACCTTTTTGATTTGTCCCAGTTGTTACCCTGAGTGGCAACTCATCATTTCCACACCATGTCTTTGTGACAGTGGTTAGTGTGTTCTCTAAAGCCCTGAGCTCAAACAGTGTCGCGGTTGCTAAAATCTTAGACGTGTGCTAAACCTCGCCATCTACACTTGGTCTACTAGGCCTCGGTTTCGGTGCAACTAACAATAAATAATAACATGAAATCAGAATAATTCTAACTTAACTTCTAGAGACTCGATCTAGAATTCTAAACACAAACAAATAATTGGAATTAGACCTGACGTCACGTTTCATGAGAATTCTATCAAAATTTTGACAGAACCATCTTTGTAAAATGGACATCTCTCTACTTAAAAAGTAGAGTCAGTCCTGCAAGAAAATACACTTCGAGTAAGGACTCTCATAACTCCTCGATCGGGATCCCAAACTACAAATTCCCTAGACCGAGGTCCACAATTCACAACAAAATACCATAAGATATATTAAGATCCAATAAATACCAAAAATGCCCTTTAAGTACCAAAATATAGTAATTTAAATATTAAAAACACCAAAAGTAATTATTTTACTGATAATTACTTAAAAATCCTAATATTAATATAAAATTAATAAAAATCGATATTTCTCGATAAATTCACAAATATAAATAAAAATTCATTTTATAAATCTAAATTACTTAATTAGTCCAAAAACATATTAAAAATTACTAAAAATCCATTTATTTACAAAAATAGTATTTTATATATAATTTGAAAATAATTTTTGAAAAATAGTATTAATTAGTTAAAATTAGTAAATAATTTGTAAAAATCATTTTTATACCTCAAATAATTATTAAAACCAATTAAATTCAATATTTAACCAAAATCACTATCAAATTACCAAAATGCCCCTAATATACAAAAATACACATAAAATACTAATAATATTCAAAAATTCAATAAAAATTATATAATTACTCAAAAACTATTTTCTCAACATATTATTCACTAAAATCAATAAATACACTTAATTAACCAATAATTTATAATTAAATATATGTTTAACCTAAATTTCCAAAAATAACATAAACTAAAAATAATTATAAAAATTACACAAAAATCACAAAAATATTATAAATTAAATTCTAAAATTAATGTTAACCACCAAAAATCACAATTTCATAATTTATTTAATTAATTTATGTAATATCCCGTGTTTTTTAAAAATATTTTTTACACTGTACCGGGATATACAGTGTCCATAATTTTTATGCATTATACGATATTTTATGAGTTGATATGTATTTTAAACCTATTTTAATTACTGTCTATTATTTTCAGTATTTTACGTAAAATTTTCCCGGGACTTTCATTTTCGGGGAAATTTCCACGTAAACAATTTATTATTAATTATGTTAAATGTATTTACGGGTTTGCATGAACTCATACATATTTTTAAATTAATAAATAAAGCTTGTGTGTGTATATTTATTTAATTAGGGTTTATTATTACCCTAATATTTTATTATTTATTTATTATTATTTGATTATTTTATTTATTATTAAATTATTAAAAATTTATTATTTTATTATTATTTATTTATTAATATTTAATTATTTTAATTTATTTTATTTTTTTCTTTTCTTTTTCTTTTTTTTTCTTTTCCTTTTTCTTTCTTTTTCTTTTCCTTTCTCTTTCCTTTTCTTCTTTTTCTTTTTCTTCTTCTTCTTCTTTCTTCTCCCGCGCGGGCGCCGGACCACCATTTCTTCTCACCGCCGTTTCTTCCTCCTCCGGCCACCGTTTTCGACACCGCCGGTCTCTATCTTCTCCTTGAGCTCCGGTGAGTGTTATTCTAGCTTTGGTTTGAGCTAAAATGGTCTAGAATTGCTTAGGTTTTGATTTGAAGTTTTCGGCCACTTTTGGTTTTTGATTTTTTTGAGCTTCGATTTGGATGATTCATGGAAACTTCCTTCACAAATGTTGTTCCTGGTAGTTTAATCTACATGTATGAATTTTTACAGAATTTTTTGAGATTGTTTGGATTTTTGGGTATTTTTGAATATTTTAATATTATTTTCTAATTTTCGGAAATTAATTATTTAAATTATGAAATTGGAGTTTATGGTTGAATTAGGTGTTGAAATGAATTATAGAAATTTATTTGGAATTTTTATGAATTTCTAAGTATTTATTTTTAATTATTGAAGTTTAGGTGATTTTGGAAAATTAGATTAATTGTGTTGTTATTTGAATTTAATTGGTTAATTGAGTTTAATTATTGATATTATTGATAAATATGTTGAGAAAATTAATTTTGGATAATTGTATGATTTTTGGTGAATTTTTGAAGTAATTTAGGTATATATATATATATAGGGGTATTTTGGTAATTTTACCCTAAATTGTCTAAAAATGTAATTTAATTGGTTTTAATATTTATTTAAGGTATAAAAATGATTTCTACAAAATATTTAGTATTTTTAACTAATTAAAACTATTTTCCGGGAATTATTTTCAATTATATATATAATATACGGTTTTTTCTAATAAAATGAGTTTTAATCGATTTTTACAGTGTTTCAAGATTTATTATGTAATTTCTACGTATGAAATGTATTTTTATGATTTAAGGATATTTTTGGTATATTTGAATATATATTCTGTGTTTGTGGACCCCGATCGACAGATTGTAGTCTGGAGTCCGACCGAGGGGTTGTGATCGATTGTGGTGTTATTTTCGAAGTGTATTTTCTTTACAGGGTCGGCTCTACTCTTTTGAGTAGAGAGATGTCCGTTTTACAGGGGAGGTTCTGTCGAATTTCCGGTAGAATTCTCGTAAAACGTGATATCCAGTCGAACCCTAATTTCCGATTCTGTGTTGAATACTCTAGATTTAATTCTAGGATTTCTGTTAGGGTTATTCTGATGTCGATTAATTATTTCTTGTTTAGTTGCGCCGAGACCGAGGGTTAGTGGACCAGGCCCGTCGGACCCGTCTCGTGGAGCACATTAGGTGAGTTACTATATTATATATATATGCTTAGGATGCATGATTTAGAAAATGCATGTTTTATTTTGACTAAATATGCATAAATAACATGATTTATATTCAAGTATATTTTTGGTATATTTTTGGTATATAATAAATTATATACATGTTTTATTAATAAAATATATTTAAAATGTTTTTAAATATATTTTTAGTTTAATTCATGATTTGATTGGATTTATTTGACATATATATACTCAAAATATACCTGGTTTATGTTTGGTATATTTTCGGTATATATATGGTTTATATTGCTATTTCATTTATATCCATGCATCATTTATTTTTGTGAATGAATGATTTATATTATTAATGAAGGATATCAATAGAACGTGCTACCTAGTGGGCAGCACTAGGACCGAGTACGTACCGGTACGCCTATAGTATTTAGGCTATATTACTAACTTATTTGTGGATATTGATTTGATTATGATTATTGTTATGTGTGAGATGTGGTTTGGGTGTGATTGCTGGAGCTCGGTCGACCAAGTGTCTCGGGGCCAATCACACTGGCAGTCAGACTGCTGGAGCTCGGTTGACTTAGTGTCTCGGGGCCAGTCTACTGTCCATATGGATTAAGTGGATATATTTGGAATCAGTGAGCCTGTATGGCTAGAGTGTTGTTTAACACTATTTTCTGAGGTTGCGATATTCTAGGGTTCTATGTGATCCTTCATAAAAGTTGATTTTCAGACAAATATATAAAATGATTTTTCTGCATCTGTATGAAATTGCCTGTATATATACATATTACTCATATACTGTTGACTGTATGCATTATCACTTAGAGTGTATGTATATATACTATAGTAATTCACTCAGTGAGGTCTGACTCCCCTCCGTTGACTATTTTTCAGGAGAGTCAACTTCCTCAGACCTCAGTAGCAGGTCGATACGCCGGATTTCTTCCGCCCCGGCTTCTTTATGTAAATTGTATACTTGAGTCTTATTTATTTTATCTAGACACTGCAGTAGTTGTGATTTTCAGTAGTTGGGATTTTCAGTAGTTGTAAATTAAAGTATTTGTTTTAAAGAGATGTATTATGTTAAAACTGGATTTGTATAAAGATTATACATTTATGAGATTATATATGCGATGTGATGAGTTTTGAATTATATCCAGTTGATATGGATGATATTGTAATATTATGATTTTATTTTCCGCTGCATATTATATTTTTTTTGGTTATTATTGTATATTTATTTTATTTTTAGGCTTGCTACGGGTTCCGGATTCGAAAGAATTCCCGTTCCCTAGCGCCGGTCATGGCCCCTGTTTTGGGTCGTGACAAAGTTGGTATCAGAGCGAAGTTCGTATCAGAGTGGAGTTCTGTGTCAGGGCTTAGTTTTGTGAGTTGTGGCCCTAGTTTTAAAGTTGTGTTTTCTGTTGGACTACTACAGTGTATTAGGTTCGAGTATGTCTTGATGAGTATTCCTTGCTGTAGTTTTCAACGTTATTCCTCCGTTGTCTGTTTTGTCTGAATCTTTCCGTTTGTCTTTTCAGAATGAGGAGGCGAGCGCGTGTCGCTCCACCGGTCGTTGAGGCCGAGGATGATGAGTCTTTTCAGGATGAGGTTTTACCTCCTGAGCCGCCAGTTAGACGTAGAGGTCGTGGCAGGGGTAGACCTCGAGGAGCGGCAGGTCGCCGTAGGCAGAGAGAGTTACGGGACGAGGAGCCTGTTGAGCCTGAGTTTGATGTTCCTGTTCCTCCAGTTGTTCAGCCTGTTCAGCCTGCCTATCAGCAGGGTATGTCTGACCCTGAGGCAGCTTTGTTCTATGCCAGAGTTGGCAGGATTGCTTTTGATGGTACTTCCGATCCTTTAGATTTTCTGCATGCGATTGAGACTAGGACTCGGACTGCTCATACCGAGTACCAGAGGATCATGATCGTTGAGTTGTCTGTCGAGGGACCAGCCTTGGATTGGTTTATTCAGATGATCCAGCCCTATATAATGACGATGACATGGGCTCAGTTTCGAGAGCGATTCATGAGGAGATTTTGTCCAGAGCCTCTTCGTTTGAGCTATCATCTCCGTTTGACTAGTATTTCTCGTGGAGATCGATCTGTAGAGGAGTATACCCGAGAGTTCCTTCGTCTGGGTAGATATGCTGAGGATCTGATGCGAGATCAGTATTTCGCGGTTACTACCTATGTTACTGGTTTGGGTTCAGCTTTTGCTGGTATGCCTACAGCAGGTCTTACTTTGGAGTCGGTGATTGAGCTAGCTAAGGAGATTGAGTTAAGGTTAGTTAGGCAGGGAGCGATGCCTGATTATTACCAGTTGGGAGTTCAGTCGAGTGGATCGCAGGCTACTCCGTATTCGAGTTTTCATGTTAGTTCGAGTAGTCAGCAGCGAGGTTCGACTCAGCAGAGTCAGAGACAGCAGCAGCGAGTGCATCGGAGCAGTAGACATGGCCGTGGAGGTCAGCGTAGATCATTCAGATTTGGGTCAGGTGCTTCGAGCAGCAGCAGTGGTCGTAGTTCTGGATCAGCGGCCAGTGTTTGTCAGACTTGTGGTAGAGTCCATCAAGGACCGTGTTATCTGACACCGTTGACATGCTTCAGATGCGGGCAGACAGGACATTTTGCCAGATCGTGTCCTTACCCTGGGTATCAGCAGTAGCAGATTCCGCGATTCCCACAGCAATCGATTGCTAGTGCAGCACCCGTGCCATTTCAGTTACCACCAGCTCAGCATCAGAGTTCTACTCAGTTTGTTCCACAGCAGAGTCGTGGTAGAGGTACTAGAGGAGGTGCCAGAGGCGTTGGCCAGGCTTTTACCAGTCAGCAGGGAGGTCGAGGCCAGGCCAGAGTTTTTCATCTGACTCAGCAGGATGCTCAGGCATCTAATGCAGTCGTGGCAGGTATTCTTTCTGTTTGTTACCTGGATGCTTTGGTTTTGTTTGATCCGGGTGCCACGCATTCATTTGTTTCTCCCATTTTTGCTTCTAAATCTTGTTGGCAAGCTTCGAGGATGGCTTTTCCTTTGTCTGTTGCCACTCCTCTGAGTGATTCTTTGGACGCCGATGTTGTTCTTTCTGGTTGTCCAGTTCTCGTGGGAGATAGAGAATTACCCGTTGATTTGATTTTGTTGGATGTGATGGAGTTCGATGTTATTTTGGGAATGGATTGGTTATCTCAGTACTTTGCCGTGGTAGATTGCAGGAATAAGGAGGTGATTTTTAGAATTCCTGGTGAAGTAGAATTTAAGTTTGTTGGTGACAGGAGTTCAGCACCTCAGAATCTTATTTCTGTTATTTCAGCTAGGAAGTTGTTGAGGAAAGGTTGTCAGGGGTTTTTGGCATTGGTTAGGGATACGTCAGTGGAGAAGTTGTCACTCACAGATGTTCCTGTTGCTTGTGAGTTTCCTGATGTTTTTCCCGAGGAGTTGCCAGGTTTACCACCTCATAGAGAGATTGAGTTCTGTATAGATGTGGTTCCAGGTATTACTCCTATATCTATGCCACCCTATCGTATGGCTCCTGCAGAGTTGAGAGAGTTGAAGGAGCAGTTGCAAGAGTTGTTGGATAAGGGTTTTATCAGACCTAGTGTTTCCCCTTGGGGTGCACCAGTCTTGTTTGTGAAGAAGAAGGATGGTACCCTGAGACTGTGCATTGACTATAGAGAGCTGAATAAGGTGACAGTGAAGAACAAGTATCCTCTCCCGAGGATAGATGATTTATTTGATCAGCTCCAGGGTGCACAATTCTTTTCTAAGGTTGACTTGAAGTCGGGTTATCATCAGCTGCGGATCAGTGAAGCTGATATTCCTAAGACAGCTTTCCGCACTCGATATGGTCATTATGAGTTTCTGGTGATGTCTTTTGGTTTGACTAATGCACCAGCAGCTTTTATGGACCTGATGAACAGAGTATTCCGACCGTATGTGGATCAGTTTGTGGTAGTCTTCATTGATGATATACTAGTATATTCGAGGAGTATGGAAGAGCATGTATATCATTTGAGGATTGTACTACAGACACTGAGAGATCATCAGCTTTATGCTAAATTCTCGAAGTGTGATTTCTGGATGGAGAGTGTTTCTTTTCTTGGACACGTAGTGTCTAAAGAAGGTATTCAGGTTGATCCACAGAAGATTGAAGCAGTATCTGAGTGGCCTAGACCTACTTCAGTTACTGAGATTCAGAGTTTTCTGGGTTTAGCCGGGTATTATAGGCGGTTTGTGCAGGATTTTTCCAGGATAGCAGCCCCTATGACTCGTTTGACTCAGAAGAATGTTAGATTCGAGTGGTCAGAAGCTTGTGAGAATAGTTTTCAGTTGTTGAAGGAGAAGTTGACCACAGCGCCAGTATTAGCTTTGCCTAATAGTGTGGATAAGTTCACAGTTTACTGTGATGCCTCTAGAATTGGTCTTGGTTGTGTGTTGATGCAGAATGGAAGGGTGATAGCCTATGCTTCGAGGCAGTTGAAGAAGCATGAGCAGAACTATCCCACCCATGATCTTGAGATGGCTGCAGTGATCTTTGCTTTGAAGATTTGGAGACATTATCTGTACGGGGTGACTTGTGAGATATTTACTGATCACAAGAGCCTTAAGTACATTTTTCAGCAGCGAGATTTGAATTTGAGGCAGAGAAGATGGTTGGAACTGTTGAAGGATTATGATTGCGAGATTCTTTACCATCCGGGTAAAGCTAATGTGGTAGCAGATGCCTTGAGTAGGAAGTCCTCAGGTAGTCTTGCTCACATCGGTGTGGAGAGGAGACCATTGATCCAAGAGTTGCATCTGATGGTGGATCAAGGTCTGATGATGAAGATCAGTAGATCAGGTGGACTGTTAGCTCAGTTTAAAGTACGATCTGTGCTAAGGGATAGGATTAAAGCAGCTCAGAGCCGAGATCCTATTCTGGAAGAGCTTGCAGAGAATGTCAGAGCAGGAAAGTTCACTGATTTCACACTCGATGATGATGGTGTGTTATGGATCAGTGGTAGATTGTGTGTTCCTGATGTGGATGATATGAGAGAAGAGATCTTAGAGGAAGCACATTCTACAGCCTACAGCGTTCATCCTGGTGTTACTAAGATGTACCACAGTATCAGAGATTTATACTGGTGGGATGGATTGAAGAAGGATGTTGCCGATTATGTTACTAAGTGCTTGACGTGTCAGCAAGTGAAAGCCGAACATCAGAAGCCTTCTGGGAAGCTTCAGCCTCTTCCTATTCCTGAGTGGAAGTGGGAAAGGATAGCTATGGATTTTGTGATCGGTTTACCTCGTTCGAAGGATGGATACGATTCCATCTGGGATGATCATTTGTCGCTTGTTGAGTTTGCATATAATAACAGCTACCATAGCAGTATTGGTATGGCACCGTATGAGGCGTTGTATGGAAGGAAGTGTAGATCCCCGTTGAGTTGGGATGAGATTGGTGAGAGAGTTTTGACTGGACCAGAGATGGTTCAAGATGCTGCAGAGAAAGTCGCCGTGATCAAGCGCAGATTAGAGACCGCAGTTAGTAGACAGAAGAGTTATGCGGATCCTAGGCGCAGAGATGTGGAGTTTCAGGTTGGAGATTTCGTTTTTCTGAAAGTATCTCCGATGAAGGGTGTGATGAGATTTGGCAGGAAGGGTAAGTTAGCACCGAGATACATTGGACCGTTTGAGATTCTGGAGAGAATTGGCACTGTTGCATATCGGTTGGATTTGCCTCCGAGTATGTCACAAGTGCATCCAGTATTTCATATCTCGATGTTGAAGTATATCTCAGATCCTTCACATGTGTTGCAACCTGACAGTGTGGAAGTGAGTGAAGATTTGACGTTTGTGGAAGAACCTGTGGCGATCATTGATTTTCAAGTTCGACAGTTGCGATCGAAGCAGATTCCGATGGTCAAGGTTTTGTGGCGTAGCGACAGAGTTGAAGAGCATACGTGGGAGACTGAAGCTGAGATGCGAGCTTCTTACCCGTATCTCTTTCCTTCCTGATTCTGTAATCTTGTTTTTAGAATTCGGGGACGAATTCTTGTAAGGGGGGAAGACTGTAATATCCCGTGTTTTTTAAAAATATTTTTTACACTGTACCGGGATATACAGTGTCCATAATTTTTATGCATTATACGATATTTTATGAGTTGATATGTATTTTAAACCTATTTTAATTACTGTCTATTATTTTCAGTATTTTACGTAAAATTTTCCCGGGACTTTCATTTTCGGAGAAATTTCCACGTAAACAATTTATTATTAATTATATTAAATGTATTTACAGGTTTGCATGAACTCATACATATTTTTAAATTAATAAATAAAGCTTGTGTGTGTATATTTATTTAATTAGGGTTTATTATTACCCTAATATTTTATTATTTATTTATTATTATTTGATTATTTTATTTATTATTAAATTATTAAAAATTTATTATTTTATTATTATTTATTTATTAATATTTAATTATTTTAATTTATTTTATTTTTTTTCTTTTCTTTTTCTTTTTTTTTCTTTTCCTTTTTCTTTCTTTTTCTTTTCCTTTCTCTTTCCTTTTCTTCTTTTTCTTTTTCTTCTTCTTCTTCTTTCTTCTCCTGCGCGGGCGCCGGACCACCATTTCTTCTCACCGCCGTTTCTTCCTCCTCCGGCCACCGTTTTCGACACCGCCAGTCTCTATCTTCTCCTTAAGCTCCGGTGAGTGTTATTCTAGCTTTGGTTTGAGCTAAAATGGTCTAGAATTGCTTAGGTTTTGATTTGAAGTTTTCGGCCACTTTTGGTTTTTGATTTTTTTGAGCTTCGATTTGGATGATTCATGGAAACTTCCTTCACAAATGTTGTTCCTGGTAGTTTAATCTACATGTATGAATTTTTACAGAATTTTTGGAGATTGTTTGGATTTTTGGGTATTTTTGAATATTTTAATATTATTTTCTAATTTTCGGAAATTAATTATTTAAATTATGAAATTGGAGTTTATGGTTGAATTAGGTGTTGAAATGAATTATAGAAATTTATTTGGAATTTTTATGAATTTCTAAGTATTTATTTTTAATTATTGAAGTTTAGGTGATTTTGGAAAATTAGATTAATTGTGTTGTTATTTGAATTTAATTGGTTAATTGAGTTTAATTATTGATATTATTGATAAATATGTTGAGAAAATTAATTTTGGATAATTGTATGATTTTTGGTGAATTTTTGAAGTAATTTAGGTATATATATATATATAGGGGTATTTTGGTAATTTTACCCTAAATTGTCTAAAAATGTAATTTAATTGGTTTTAATATTTATTTAAGGTATAAAAATGATTTCTACAAAATATTTAGTATTTTTAACTAATTAAAACTATTTTCCGGGAATTATTTTCAATTATATATATAATATACGGTTTTTTCTAATAAAATGAGTTTTAATCGATTTTTACAGTGTTTCAAGATTTATTATGTAATTTCTATGTATGAAATGTATTTTTATGATTTAAGGATATTTTTGGTATATTTGAATATATATTCTGTGTTTGTGGACCCCGGTCGACAGATTGTAGTCTGGAGTCCGACCGAGGGGTTGTGATCGATTGTGGTGTTATTTTCGAAGTGTATTTTCTTTACAGGGTCGGCTCTACTCTTTTGAGTAGAGAGATGTCCGTTTTACAGGGGAGGTTCTGTCGAATTTTCGGTAGAATTCTCGTAAAACGTGATATCCAGTCGAACCCTAATTTCCGATTCTGTGTTGAATACTCTAGATTTAATTCTAGGATTTCTGTTAGGGTTATTCTGATGTCGATTAATTATTTCTTGTTTAGTTGCGCCGAGACCGAGGGTTAGTGGACCAGGCCCGTCGGACCCGTCTCGTGGAGCACATTAGGTGAGTTACTATATTATATATATATGCTTAGGATGCATGATTTAGAAAATGCATGTTTTATTTTGACTAAATATGCATAAATAACATGATTTATATTCAAGTATATTTTTGGTATATTTTTGGTATATAATAAATTATATACATGTTTTATTAATAAAATATATTTAAAATGTTTTTAAATATATTTTTAGTTTAATTCATGATTTGATTGGATTTATTTGACATATATATACTCAAAATATACCTGGTTTATGTTTGGTATATTTTCGGTATATATATGGTTTATATTGCTATTTCATTTATATCCATGCATCATTTATTTTTGTGAATGAATGATTTATATTATTAATGAAGGATATCAATAGAACGTGCTACCTAGTGGGCAGCACTAGGACCGAGTACGTACCGGTACGCCTATAGTATTTAGGCTATATTACTAACTTATTTGTGGATATTGATTTGATTATGATTATTGTTATGTGTGAGATGTGGTTTGGGTGTGATTGCTGGAGCTCGGTCGACCAAGTGTCTCGGGGCCAATCACACTGGCAGTCAGACTGCTGGAGCTCGGTTGACTTAGTGTCTCGGGGCCAGTCTACTGTCCATATGGATTAAGTGGATATATTTGGAATCAGTGAGCCTGTATGGCTAGAGTGTTGTTTAACACTATTTTCTGAGGTTGCGATATTCTAGGGTTCTATGTGATCCTTCATAAAAGTTGATTTTCAGACAAATATATAAAATGATTTTTCTGCATCTGTATGAAATTGCCTGTATATATACATATTACTCATATACTGTTGACTGTATGCATTATCACTTAGAGTGTATGTATATATACTATAGTAATTCACTCAGTGAGGTCTGACTCCCCTCCGTTGACTATTTTTCAGGAGAGTCAACTTCCTCAGACCTCAGTAGCAGGTCGATACGCCGGATTTCTTCCGCCCCGGCTTCTTTATGTAAATTGTATACTTGAGTCTTATTTATTTTATCTAGACACTGCAGTAGTTGTGATTTTCAGTAGTTGGGATTTTCAGTAGTTGTAAATTAAAGTATTTGTTTTAAAGAGATGTATTATGTTAAAACTGGATTTGTATAAAGATTATACATTTATGAGATTATATATGCGATGTGATGAGTTTTGAATTATATCCAGTTGATATTGATGATATTGTAATATTATGATTTTATTTTCCGCTGCATATTATATTTTTTTTGGTTATTATTGCATATTTATTTTATTTTTAGGCTTGCTACGGGTTCCGGATTCGAAAGAATTCCCGTTCCCTAGCGCCGGTCATGGCCCCTGTTTTGGGTCGTGACAATTTACGAAAATTATAAAATAATAATAAAATAATAAAAAATTCACAAAAATCAAAATAAATTCCAAAAATTACACAAAAATTCTAGGATGTATATTAAGCTAAGGGGAATAATATTTGTGAAGGAATTTCTCATGAATCATAAGGAATCAAGTTCAAAAAATTTGAAAAGTAAAAATGGCCAAAATGAAGAAATCGTTCAGCACGAAAATCTAAGCCAAACCAAGTGAAACAGAGCTTAGAGACACACTCAACGATACTCAGGGAAGGGAAAGAGATTAGCGGTGTCGAAAACGGTGGCCGGAATCGACTTGAACGGTGGTGGTGAGGATTTTCGGCTTCTTGGCCAAAACAAGCTTCAACGGCACGAGAGGAGGGAAGAAACGGTGGCGGAGCTGGCTGGAGGAGGAGGAGGAAGTCTAGGAGGCACACCAACGATAGCTGGTCGACGTAGCAAACGGACGATGATGGTGAGGTGCGAGAGGGGAAGAAGGAGAAGGGGTATAATTTGTAAATTTTAGGTTTATATATATATATATAACACATAATAAAAATATAATATATACCTATAATTTAAATATTAAACCCTAATAATATTTATGCATGCATATATATATATATATAACTCATAAAATAAAGGCCAATAATGTAATTCATTAAAATAATAATACTAAAATATTAATGCTCTAAATTAAAAATTTAATAAAAATTTAAATACATGTATTTATTTAAAATATATTAATTAAACATAAAATAATAATGATAATAATTTTTCAAGATAATGAAATTGTAATATCCCGAGTTTTTAAATATTTTTATACTGCATCGGGATATGCAATGTTAATAATTTTTGTATATATTTATGATATTTTATGAGTTATTATTTGTTTAAAGCTAATTTTAATTATTTTATATTATTTTAAGTACCTTACGTAAAATTTTCCCGGGAATTTCAATTTCGGGGAAATTGACATGTAAATAATTTAATATTAATTATTTTGACTAGTTTTACGAATTTGCATGAACTCATACATAATTTTTAAGTGCTAAAATAAAATGTATATATGTGTATTTATTTAAATTAATTAGGATTTAATTAATTACCTTAATTTTTATTATATAGTTTTAATATTAATTAATTAATTTTAAGTGTATAAATTATTAAATATAATAAAATATTTATGTGGTGAGTATTATTTGTGTGTGGGAATATATGTATTACTATACTATAAGGTGGAAATATATATATATACATTATTTTATAACAAAAATCAAAAGTTTACTTTATTTACGATTTTGCCCCTCCCTTCTTCTTCTTCCTCCCAACACATTTTCTTCCATTTCTGGCCATTTCAGCTAGTTTTCTTGATGTCACTGTGCCCCTCAGCTTTCCTTCTCCCTTTCCAGCCATTCCCAACACATGAAGCTCCCTTTTCTAATGTGTTTTGGTCGGATTTTTCAAGGAGGCCGAAAATTGAAGTCAACTCCGATCAAGCCATTTTTGGCCACCAAATTTGACGCCACTGGTCTCTATCTTTTCCTTGACCTCTGGTGAGTGTGATTTCAAGCTTTTTTTCACTTGATTTGGTCTAAAATTGCTTAGGTTTCAATTTCTTTATTTCAGCCATTTAGGGTTTTGAATTTTTTTAGCTTTAATTTGATTGATTCATGAAAAATTCCTTCACAAAAATTGTTCCTGGAAACTTAATCTACACGCTGTAATTTTTGGAAGTTATTTTGATTTTTGTGAATTTTTGATTATTTTATTAATATTTTCTAATTTTCAAAAATTAATTAATTAAATTATGAAATTGTGTTTTATGGTGATTATAGGTGTTGAAATGAATTATATAAATTTATTTGTAATTTTTTTGAATTTTTATATATTTATTTAGAATTTATTAAATTTATGTAATTTTGAAAAATAGGGTTAATTATGTGTTTAATTGAAATAAATTAGTTAATTGAGTATATTTATTGATATTATTGAAATATATGTTGAGAAAATTAATTTTGAGTAATTATATTATTTTTGGTGAATTTTTGGATTTATTTTAGTAAATTTATATATATAGGGGTATTTTGGTAATTTTATACTAAATTGGCTAAAAATGTAATTAAATTGGTTTTAATAGTTATTTAGGGTACAAAAATGATTTCTACAAATTATTTAGTATTTTTAACTAATTAAAACTATTTTTCGTAAATTATTTTCAAATTATATATATAATATACGATTTTTCTAAATAAATGAGTTTTTATCGGTTTTTAACGTGTTTTAGGGTTAACTATGTAATTTGGAATTATAAAATGTATTTTTATTATATAAGGGCATTTTCGGTATTTTATAATTATTCTGTGAATTGTGAACCTCGGTCGATGAATTATAGTTTGGAGTTTGACCGAGGGATTGTGGTTGTGAATTTGGTGTTATTCTGAAGTGTGTTTTCTTTGCAAGACTGTCTCTACTCTTTGAGTAGAGAGATGTCCATTTTACAGGGGAAGTTTTGCCGGATTTTCGGTAGAATTCTCGTAAAACATGATGTTCGATCAAATCTTTATTCTAATTTTGTGTCTAAAAGTCTAGATCGAGTCTTTAGAATTTTTATTATATTTATTCTGATTTTATGTTGTCATTTGCTTGTTTAGTTGCGCCGAGACTGAGGCCTAACAGACTAGGCCCGCCGAATTTGTCTCGTGGAGCGCTAACATGTGAGTTGTTATACTGTATATATATGCAATGCATAAAGGATGCATGACTTAGGATTTTTCATTTTCATTATATGTTTAAACAGTAATTTAATTATAATATGATTTGGTATATTTTCGGTTTATTTTTAGTATATCTTGATATATGTATGTTAGATATTTATGTTTATGTTTGTTATAATTTAATATCTATACATGATTTAAATGTACATCGAACCATAATTATTTTATTAAATGATTAGTATAATTTAGGTTTATTCTTAAATAATTGCATGCTATATTATAAACCTACACTTAAATTATTTTTAAGTTTATTTTTTTGTATATTTTTTATATATTTTCAAATAAATACATGTTTATTATTAAATTAAACCTAACACATTAGTGGTATATTTAGGGTTTATTTTTGATATATACATGCTAAATAATTAGGTTTATTTTTAGTATATTTGTGAATATATGTTAAACCTAAACACATATTTAAATGAACATTTATACATAAATATTTTATTAAATGATTTGTGTACTTAGGGCATATCTTTTGTATATTTAAGTATATTTTTAAGAAAATGCATGTTATATTATTATTACTCATTTAAATTGTTTTTAATCATATTAATGATTTATCTTTAGTTTATTTCATATTTTATTTGACATATATATACCCGAAATATACTGGCTATATTTTAGTTATATTTTTGGTATATATATATGGTTGATTTTATTACTATGAATATCGTTCCATATTAATTATTTTCAGAATAAATGATTTATTCTAAATGAAGGATATCAATAGAACGTGCTTCCTGGTGGGCAACACTAGGGCCGTGTATGTACAGATGCGAAAGAATAGGGTTGAGTGAGAGTTAATTTTGGGTGATTATAATTGATTTAATTGATTTGACTAAGATTAATGGTATGTTAGATAGTGTGATTGTGGGGCCAACCACACTGACAGTCAGACTGTTAAAGCTCGGTTGACTTAGTGTCTCGGGGCCAGTCTACTATCCATAAGTGGATTGAATGATCTATTGGGTTGATTGAGATGTGAGGTGATAGATAGTGTGATAGCTGGAGCTCGATTGACCAAGTGTCTCGGGGCCAATCACACTGACAGCCAGACTGCTGGAGCTCGATCGACTTAGTGTCTCGGGGCCAGTCTGCTGTCTTGTTTGGAATAAGTGTTCTATTTGGAATCAAGTGAGCCTGTATGTAATATCCCGTGTTTTTAAAATATTTTTACACTGTACCGGGATATGCAGTGTTAATAATTTCTGTATATTATATGATATTTTTACGAGTTAATATGTATTTAAAACCTATTTTTATTACTGTGTATTATTTTTAGTGTTTTATGTAAAATTTTCCCGGGACTTGCATTTTCAGGGAAATTTTCACGTAAACAATGTATTATTAATTATTTTAAATATATTTTCGGACTTGCATGAACTCATGCGTATTTTTAAATTATTAAATAAAGCCTGTGTGTGTATATTTATTTAATTAGGGTTTATTATTACCCTAATATTTTATTAATTATTTATTAGTTTTATTGTTATTTAATTATTTTTATTTAGTATAAATTATTAAAATATTAAATTTTATGTGTGTGGTGTATATTTGATGTGTGTAATTTAATATTATTTTATTATATAGTGTAAAGTATATATATATACATCAAAAATCAAAAAAATTAGAAAATTACCATTTTGCCCCCGTGAGCCTCCTTCTTCCTCGATCACTTCCCTTCGCCGTTCCGGTCGCTGCCGTGCCGTTCCCTTGCCGTTGGTGTGCCGTCCGGTGTGCCACCACCTTCCCCAACCTTTTCCGCCGCCTGTGGTAGCCGTTTCCGGCGCTTGGAAGTCGATTTTGGCCGGAGAAGCCGAAAATCGAACTACCGTCGATCACGCTGATTTCGGCCACTGTTTTCAACACCGCCAGTCTCTTTCTTCTCCTTGAGCTCCGGTGAGTGTGATTCTAGCTTTGTTTTGAGCTAAAATGGTCTAGAATTGCTTAGGTTTCGAATTTTCAATTTCGGCCTATTAGGGTTTTTGATTTTTTTGAGCTTCGAAATGAATGATTCATGAAAAATACCTTCATAAATGTTGTTCCTAGTAGCTCAATATACATGTATGAATTTTTGTAGAATTTTTGGAGATTTTTTGGATTTTTGGGTATTTTTGAATATTTTAATATTATTTTCTAATTTTCGGAAATTAATTATTTAAATTATGAAATTGGAGTTTATGGTTAAATTAGGTGTTGAAATGAATTATAGGAATTTATTTGGAATTTTTATGAATTTCTAAGTATTTATTTTGAATTATTGAAGTTTATGTGATTTTGAGAAATTAGGGTTAATTGTGTTTTAAATTGAATTTAATTGGTTAATTGAGTTTAATTATTGATATTATTGATAAATATGTTGAGAAAATTAATTTTGGATAATTGTATAATTTTTGGTGAATTTTTGAAGTAATTTAAGTATATTTATATATATAGGGGTATTTTGGTAATTTTACCCTAAATTGTCTAAAAATGTAATTTAATTGGTTTTATTAGTTATTTAAGGTATAAAAATGATTTCTACAAATTATTTGGTATTTTTAACTAATTAAAACTATTTTTCGTGAATTATTTTCAATTATATATATAATATACGGTTTTTCTAATAAAATGAGTTTTTATTGGTTTTTACAGTGTTTTAAGGTTAATTATGTAATTTCTACCTATGAGATGTATTTCTAGGTTTTAAAAGTATTTTTGGTATATCTGGAATTATTCTGTGATTGTGGACCCCGGTCGGTAGATTGTAGTCTGGAGTCCGACCGAGGGGTTGTGGATTGTGTTGAGCTTATTTTTTGAAGTGTGTTTCTTTGCAGGGTCGGCTCTACACTTTTGAGTAGAGAGATGTCCGTTTTACAGGGGAGGTTCTGTCGGATTTTCGGTAGGATTCTCGTAAAACGTGATGTCCAGTCGAACCCTAATTTCTGATTCTGTGTTTAATACTCTAGATCGAATTCTAGGATTTCTATTAGGGTTTATTCTGATGTCTATTATTTATTGCTTGTTTAGTTGCGCCGAGACCGAGGGCTAGTGGACCAGGCCCGTCGGACCTGTCTCGTGGAGCGCACTAGGTGAGTTACTATACTATATATATATGCTTTAGGATGCATAATTTAGAAATATATGTTTTATTTTGATTAAAATACATAAATAATATGATTTGTATTTAAGTATATTTTTGGTTTATTTTTGGTATTTATTAAATTATATACATGTTTTGTTAATAAAATATATTTAAAATGTTTTTAAATATATTTTTAGTTTAATTTATGATTTGATTGGATTTATTTGACGTATATATACTCAAAATATACCTGGTTTACTTTTGGTATATTTCCGGTATATATATGGTTTATATTGTTATTTTATTTAAATTCATGCATCATTTATTGTGAATGAATGTTTTATATTTAATGATGAAGGATATCGATAGAACGTGCTACCTAGTGGGCAGCACTAGGACCGAGTACGTACCAGTACGCCTATAGCTTTAGGCTATATTACTAACTATTTATGGATATTGATTTGATATGATTATTGATATGTGTGAGATATGGTTTGGAGGTGTGATTGCTGGAGCTCGGTTGACCAAGTGTCTCGGGGCCAATCACACTGGCAGTCAGACTGCTGGAGCTCAGTTGACTTAGTGTCTCGGGGCCAGTCTACTGTCTAAATGGATTAAGTGGATATATTTGGAATAAGTGAGCCTGTATGGCTAGAGTGTTGTTTAACACTATTTTTGAGGTTGCGATATTCTAGGGTTCTATGTGATCCTTCATAAACTGGGATTTTCAATAAAATATATAAAATGATTTTCTGCATCTGTGTGAAATTGCCTGTATATATACATATTACATATATATTGTTGACTGTATGCATTATCACTTAGTGTGTATGTATATATATTATAGTAATTCACTCAGTGAGGTCTAACTCCCCTCCGTTGACTATTTTTTTTCAGGAGAGTCAACTTCTTCAGACCTCAGTAGCAGGTCGATACGCCGGATTTCTTCCGCCCCGGCTTCTTTGTGTAAATTATCTACTTAAGTCTTGTTTATTTTATCTAGACACTGCAGTAGTTGTGAATTAAAGTATTGGATTTCATGTATTATATTGAAACTGGATTTGTATTAAAGAGACTTTTATGTATGTGATGAGATTTGAATTAAATCCAGTGATGAAAATGATATTGTGATATTTAAGATTTTTATTTCCGCTGCATATATATTATATGGTTATTGTTATTATTGCATGTTTTATTTTATTTTTAGGCTTGCTACGGGTTCCGGATTCGAAAGAATTCCCGTTCCCTAGCGCCGGTCATGGCCCCTGTTTTGGGTCGTGACACTGTATGACTAGAGTGATGATAGGGTTGATTAGGGATTGCTATTATTAGGGTTCTATAGATCCTTCATGAATTTAATTAAATATTTTCTACATTTGTATATTTATAAAAGCAGAGTTTGGCATTCGTGTGAATTGTGTGTATATACTTATATATATAATGATGCCTGATTGTTATGGTTTAGATTGCATGTATATATAGTATAATAATTCACTCAGTGAGGTCTGACCCCCCTCAATTATTTTTTTCAAGAGATCCTTTATCGTCAGACCTTAGTCGTAGAGTTCCTCGCCGGTGTTCTTCAATCCCGGCTATTTTATATAATGTAAAAATCTGAACCTCTGATTTGTATTCTAGAAACTGCAGTAGTTGTGCTATTATGTCTAAAGAGTATTACATCGTTTTGATATTGTATACTCTGAAAAATTGTATTTGAAACTGTACGAATATGTATTCATTGATGAAAGGATTTGGAGTATTTATTTTATATATTAATTTGAAATTTTTTAATTATTTATTTAATTATTACATGATTTTATTTTCCAAGGCTTGCTACGGGTTCCGGATTCGAAAGAATTCCCATTCCCTAGCGTTAGTCATGAGTTCTACTTTGGGGTCGTGACATAAATAATCAATTATTATTTTAAAATTATTAATACTGCATATCCTATTTTATATTAAAATAATTTAAAAACTCGGGTTATAATAGTTAACTTCTATCTCATCTCTAACAAAAATTCTAATTAATTGAAAATATATTGTCTATTCCATTTAGGTTAATTTTTATTTTATCTTTAATAAAAATTAATTTAATTAATATATAATTCTAATATAATTGAAAATATATTTCCTATTTTAATTAGGTTAACTTCTATTTTATCTCTAACAAAAATAAATTAAATTAAATTACTTAAAATGCAATTTTAATTTAATTAAAAGTATATTTCTTATTCTAGTTAGGTTAACTTCTATTTTATCTCTAATAAAAAAAGAAATTAATTGACATATACTTCTAATTTAATTGAAATTATGTTTCCTATTTAAAATATATTAATTTCTATTTTATCTCTAACAAAATCAAATTAATTAAAATTTTAGTGATAATTTTGTTAAAAATATATTTTTTTCTATTTTAATCAGTTTTACTTATATTTTATCTAATATAAATAAAATTAGATAATATAATTTTATAAGTCTTATTATATTTAATTAAATAATTAAAATCAAGATTAATAAATTTTATGAAAATAGGAAAAGTATATAATTTGTTTTACATGTAGATATTTTTATAAATTAAAAATTAATGAATAACAAATAGTGTATATAAGTTGTTTGAAATTATATTTTTTATAAGAAAAGTATTATAATTATCATTTTTAGATATTTTTATAAAAGTTAATAAAAATATTTTAAAATTAAATTAATTACTATTTATCATTTAATTATTAGTTGAACTTAAAAAAATTACATTAAATTAATTTTTGTGTAAATAAAAGTATTAATATTAAAAATATTAAAGAAGTAAAGTGTCATAAATCAAATAAAAAATTACTAAATTGTAACAAATTATAAGTTTAATGGTGTTGTAATATGTAAATTGTTATATAAAGAAAATATAAATTTTAATATTTTAAATTTTTTATTAACAAATAACTAAAACATTTTAATTATCTTATAATTAATTATGACTATAATATCTTTTAATATGAAATCAGTTCTAAAGTTGAGAAAAATTCATAAATATCATATATTTATTTAAATAAAAAATTTATAAAAATTCTAATGAATTATTGTAATATCCCGTGTTTTTAAAATATTTTTACACTGTACCGGGATATGCAGTGTTAATAATTTCTATATATTATATGATATTTTTATGAGTTGTTATGTATTTAAAACCTATTTTAATTACTGTGTCTTATTTACAGTACTTTACGTAAAATTTTCCCGGGACTTGCATTTTTGGGGAAATTTTCACGTAAATAATTTATTATTAATTATTTTAAATATATTTTCGAACTTGCATGAACTCATACATATTTTAAAATATTAAACACCATGTATACATATAATTATTTATTTAATTAGGGTTTAGTATTACCCTAATATTTTATTAATTATTTATTAGTTTTATTGTTATTTAATTATTTTTATTTAGTATAAATTATTAAAATATTAAATTTTATGTGTGTGGTGTATATTTAATGTGTGTAATTTAATATTATTTTATTATATAGTGTAAAGTATATATATATACATATATACATTAAAAATCAAAAGGATTTGCCAAATTACCGTTTAGCCCCTCCCTCTCCTTCTTCTCTCCCGATCGTCTACCTTCACTGCGCCTCCCGTTCCAGCACGTCGGACCACCCTTCGCCGCCACCAGCTGCCGCCAACCTCCTTCCCCTTCCTTCCTCTTCCTCTCCGACGTGACCAGGCCGTCGGAAGCCCGCTGGAACGCCCGGAATCCGCCATGGTAGCAAGTTGAGCTTCTCGCCGTCGACGACGATTCCGGCCACCATTTCATGCACCGCCGGTCTTCATCGACTCCTTGAGCTCCGGTGATTCCAATTCTAAGCTCCTTTCGGCCTGAAATCAAGTGGATTTTGAGGTTTGAGCTAAAACTCAATTCGGTCACATTAGGGTTTTCAATTTTTTTGAGCTTCGAATTGATTGATTCATGAAAACTCCCTTAACAAATGTTATTCCTAGTAGCTTAATATACATGTATGAATTTTTTTTGGAATTTTTGGAGATTTTTTGGATTTTTGGGTATTTTTGAATATTTTAATATTATTTTCTAATTTTCGGAAATTAATTATTTAAATTATGAAATTGTGTTTTATGGTTAAATTAGGTATTGAAATGAATTATAGGAATTTATTTGGAATTTTTATGGATTTCTAAGTATTTATTTTGAATTATTGAAGTTTATGTAATTTTGGGAAAATTAGGTTAAATGTGTTTTTAATTGAATTTAATTGGTTAATTGAGTTTAATTATTGATATTATTGATAAATATATTGAGAAAATTAATTTTGGATAATTGTATAATTTTTGGTGAATTTTTGAAGTAGTTTTAGTATATTTATATATATATGAGTATTTTGGTAATTTTACACAAAATTGTCTAAAAATGTAATTTAATTGGTTTTAATAGTTATTTAAGGTATAAAAATGATTTCTACAAATTATTTGGTATTTTTAACTAATTAAAACTATTTTTTCGTGAATTATTTTCAATTATATATATAATATACGGTTTTTCTAATAAAACGAGTTTTTATCGGTTTTTTCTGTGTTTAAAGGTTAATTATGTAATTTCTACATATAAAATGTATTTTTAGGTTTTAAGGGTATTTTTGGTATTATCAGAATTGTTCTGTGTTTGTGGACCCCGGTCGGTAGATTGTAGTCTGGAGTCCGACCGAGGGGTTGTGAATGAGATGTGGTGTTTATTTTTCGAAGTGTGTTTCTTTGCAGGGTCGGCTCTACTCTTTTGAGTAGAGAGATGTCCGTTTTACAGGGGAGGTTCTGCCGAATTTTTGATAGAATTCTTGTAAAACGTGATATCCGGTCGAACCCTAATTCTGTTTCCGTATTTAATACTCTAGATCGAATTCTAGGATTTCTGTTAGGTTTATTCTAATGTCTGTCGTTATTTGTTTATTTAGTTACGCCGAGACCGAGGGCTAGTGGACCAGGCCCATCGGACCCGTCTCGTGGAGCGCACTAGGGTGAGTTACTATACTATATATATATGCTTTAGGATGCATGTTTTAGAAAAGTATGCTTTATTTTAATAAAATATGCATAAATGATTTAAGGATTACTTAGGTTAATTTTCGGTATATTTTGGTATATTTTCAACTATATGCATGTTGTATAACTAAATTTTTCTTAAAAATGCTTTTATGTATATTTTGGTATATTTTAGTTTATTCTGTATTATATTGGAATTATTCGACGTATATATATACTCGAAATATACCTGGTTTACTTTTGGTATATTTTTAGTATATATATGGTTTATGTTGATATTTTATTGAACTTCATGCATCATTTATTTTTGTGAATGAATGTTTTATATTATAAATGATGAAGGATATCGATAGAACGTGCTACCTAGTGGGCAGCACTAGGACCGAGTACGTATCGGTATGCCTATAGTATTTAGGCCATAATACTAACTTATTTATGGATATTGATTGAATGTGATTATTGATGTGTGAGATATGGTTTGGAGGTGTGATTGCTGGAGCTCAGTTGACCAAGTGTCTCGGGGCCAATCACACTGGCAGTCAGACTACTGGATGTCATGACCCAAAACAGGGGCCATGACCGGCGCTAGGGAACGGGAATTCTTTCGAATCCGGAACACGTAGCAAGCCTAAAAATAAATTAAATCATGCCATAATAACAGTAACAATATAATATGCAGCTGAAAATAAAAATCATAATATCATAATATTATTCACATCAACTGGATTTAAATCAAATTTCATCCCATAGATATATAATCTTTTTAATACAAATCCAGTTTCAATATAATACATCTCTTTAAATAAAATACACAAAATCCAATACTTTAATTCTCAACTACTGCAATGTCTAGATAAAATAAATAAGACTCAAGTAGACAATTTACATAAAGAAGCCGGGGCGGAAGAAATCCGGCGTATCGACCTGCTACTGAGGTCTGAAGAAGTTGACTCTCCTGAAAAATAGTCAACGGAGGGGAGTCAGACCTCGCTGAGTGAATTACTATAATATATATACATACACACTAAGTGACAATGCATACAGTCAACAGTATATATGTAATATGTAAATATATACATGCAAATTCACACAGATGCAGAAAAATCATTTATATATATTTTATCTGAAAATCATGGTTTATGAAGGATTACATAGAACCCTAGAATATCGAAACCTCAAAAATAGTGTTAAACAACACTCTAGCCATATAGGCTCACTTATTCCAAATATATCCACTTAATCCATTTGGACAGTAGATTGGCCCCGAGACACTAAGTCAACCGAGCTCCAGCAGTCTAACTGCCAGTGTGATTGGCCCCGAGACACTTGGTCAACCGAGCTCCCGCAATCACACCCACAAACCACATCTCACATATCAATAATCACATTAAATCAATATCCACAAATAAGTTAGTAATATAGCCTAAAGCTATAGGCGTACCGGTACGTACTCGGTCCTAGTGCTACCCACTAGGTAGCACGTTCTATTGATATCCTTCATTAATAAATAATATAAAACATTCATTCACAAAAATAAATGATGCATGAATGTAAATGAAATAACAATATAATTCATATATATACCAGAAATATACCAAAAGTAAACCAGGTATATTTCGAGTATATATACGTCAAATGAATCCCATCAAATTATAACTTAAGCTGGAAATATATTTAAAAACATTTTAAATATATTTTATTCACAAAACATGCATATAATTCATTATATACCAAAAATAAACCAAAAATATACTTAAAGTAAACTTAAGAAATAATCAAATTATTCATGCATATTTAATCAACCTAAAACATGCATTTCTAAATCATGCATCCTAAGTATATATATATATAGTATAGTAACTCACCTAATGCGCTCCACGAGACAGGTCCGACGGGCCTGGTCCACTAGCCCTCGGTCTCGGTGCAACTAAACAAGCAATAAATAACCGACATTAGAATAAACCTAACAGAAATCCTAGAATTCAATCTAGAGTATTAAAATACGAAAACAGAATTAGGGTTCGACTGGACATCACGTTTTACGAGAATTCTACCGAAAATCCTGTAGAACCTCCCCTGTAAAATGGACATCTCTCTACTCAAAAGAGTAGAGCCGACCCTGCAAAGAAATACACTTCAAAATACAAGCTCAACACAAATCCATAACCCCTCGGTCGGACTCCAGACTACAATCCACCGACCGGGGTCCACAAACACAGAATAATTCCAGATATACCAAAAATATCCTCACAACATAGAAATACATCTCATAGGTAAAAATTACATAATTAACCTTAAAACACTATAAAAACCGATAAAAACTCATTTTATTAGTAAAACCGTATATTATATATATAATTGAAAATAATTCACGAAAAATAGTTTTAATTAGTTAAAAATACTAAATAATTTATAGAAATCATTTTTATACCTTAAATAATTATTAAAACCAATTAAATTACATTTTTAGACAATTTAGGGTAAAATTACCAAAATACCCCTGTATATATAAATATACTTAAATTACTTCAAAAATTCACCAAAAATTATACAATTATCCAAAATTAATTTTCTCAACATATTTATCAATAATATCAATAATTAAACTCAATTAACCAATTAATTTCCATTTAAAACACAATTAACCCTAATTTCTCAAAATCACATAAACTTCAATAATTCAAAATAAATACTTAGAAATTCATAAAAATTCCAAATAAATTCCTATAATTCATTTCAACACCTAATTTAACCATAAACTCCAATTTCATAATTTAAATAATTAATTTCCGAAAATTAGAAAATAATATTAAAATATTCAAAAATACCCAAAAATCCAAAAAATCTCCAAAAATTCTAAAAAAATTCATACATGTAGATTGAGCTACTAGGAACAAAATTTGTGAATGTAGTTTTCATGAATCAATCAATTCGAAGCTCAAAAAAATCAAAAACCCTAATATGACCGAAATTGAAAATTCGAAACCTAAGCAAATCTAAACCATTTTAGCTCAAACCAAAGCTAGAATCACACTCACCGGACCTCAAGGAGTCGATGAAGACCGGCGGTGTCAAAAACGGTGGCCGGAATCGACGTGATCGATGGTGGATCGATTTTCGGCTTCTCCGACCAAAATCGACTTCCAGGCACCGGAAACGGCTACCTCAGGCGGCAGAAATGGTTGGGGAAGGCGGTGGCACACCGGACGGCACACCCACGGTGAAGAAACGGCACGGCAGCGACCGGAACGGCGAAGGGAAGGGGCGGAAGGAAGAAGAAGACTCGGGGGGGTAAAATGGTAATTTTCCAATTCTTTTGATTTTTGATGTATATATGTATATATATATATACTTTATACTATATATTAAAATAATATTAAATTACACACATCAAATATACACCACACACATAAAATCTAATATTTTAATAATTTATACTAAATAAAATTAATTAAATAACAATAAAACAAATAAATAATTAATAAAATATTAGGGTAATAATAAACCCTAATTAAATAAATATACACACACAGGCTTTATTTAATAATTTAAAAATACACATGAGTTCATGCAAGTCCGAAAATATATTTAAAATAATTAATAATACATTGTTTACGTGAAAATTTTCCCGAAAATGCAAGTCCCGGGAAAATTTTACGTAAAACACTGAAAATAATACACAGTAATTAAAATAGGTTTTAAATACATATTAACTCGTAAAAATATCATATAAAATACAGAAATTATTAACACTGCATATCCTGGTACAGTGAAAAAATATTTTAAAAACACGGGATATTACAGTCTTCCCCCCTTATAAGAATTCGTCCCCGAATTCTAGAAAACAAGATCAAGAAGGAAAGAGATACGGGTAAGAAGCTCGCATCTCAGCTTCAGTCTCCCACGTATACTCTTCAACTCTATCGCTGCGCCACAGAACCTTGACCATCGGAATCTGCTTCGATCGCAACTGTCGAACTTGAAAATCAACGATCGCCACAGGTTCTTCCATAAACGTCAAATCTTCACTCACTTCCACACTATCAGGTTGCAACACGTGTGAAGGGTATGAGATATACTTCCTTAACATCGAGATATGAAATACTGGATGCACTTGTGACATACTCGGAGGCAAATCCAACCGATATGCAACAGTGCCAACTCTCTCCAGAATCTCAAACGGTCCAATGTATCTCGGTGCTAACTTACCCTTCCTGCCAAATCTCATCACACCCTTCATCGGAGATACTTTCAGAAAAACGAAATCTCCAACCTGAAACTCCACATCTCTGCGCCTAGGATCCGCATAACTCTTCTGTCTGCTAACTGCGGTCTCTAATCTGCGCTTAATCACGGTGACTTTCTCTGTAGCATCCTGAACCATCTCTGGTCCAGTCAAAGCTCTCTCACCAATCTCATCCCAACTCAGAGGGGATCTACACTTCCTTCCATATAACGCCTCATATGGTTCCATACCAATACTGCTATGGGAGCTGTTATTATATGCAAACTCAACAAGTGGCAAATGATCATCCCAGCTACCTCCCAAATCCAAGACACTCATCCTCAACATATCTTCCAGTGTCTGGATCGTCCTCTCAGACTGGCCATCTGTCTGAGGATGAAAAGCAGTACTGAAATCCAACCTAGTGCCCATCGCTTCTTGCAACTTCTGCCAAAAACGAGAAGTAAACACCGAACCTCTATCTGACACAATGGACACAGGTACTCCATGAAGGCACACAATATGCTTCACATACAACTTCGCCAATCTAGCAACTGAATATGTGGCTTTCACAGGCAAGAAATGTGCAGACTTCGTCAATCTGTCTACAATCACCCAGATGGAATCGTATCCATCCTTCGAACGAGGTAAACCTACCACAAAATCCATAGCTATCTTTTCCCACTTCCACTCGGGAATAGGAAGAGGCTGAAGCTTCCCAGAAGGCTTCTGATGTTCGGCTTTCACTTGCTGACACGTCAAATATTTAGCAATATAATCAGCGACATCCTTCTTCAATCCATCCCACCAGTATAGATCTCTGATACTGTGGTACATCTTAGTAACACCTGGATGAACGCTGTAGGCTGTAGAATGTGCTTCCTCTAAAATCTCTTCTCTCAAGTCATCCACATCAGGAACACACAATCTACCACTGATCCACAACACACCATCATCATCAAGTTTGAAATCAGTGAACTTCCCTGCTCTGACATTCTCTGCAAGCTCTTCCAGAATAGGATCTCGGCTCTGAGCTGCTTTAATCTTATCCCTTAGTACAGATCGCACTTTAAACTGAGCTAACAGTCCACCTGATCTACTAATCTTCATCATCAGACCTTGATCCACCATCAGATGCAATTCCTGGATCAATGGTCTCCTATCAACACCGATGTGAGCAAGACTACCTGGGGACTTCCTACTCAAGGCATCTGCTACAACATTAGCTTTACCCGGATGGTAAAGAATCTCGCAATCATAGTCCTTCAACAGTTCCAACCATCTCCTCTGCCTCAAATTCAGATCTCGCTGCTGAAAAATGTACTTAAGGCTCTTGTGATCAGTAAATATCTCACAAGTCACCCCGTACAGATAATGTCTCCAAATCTTCAAAGCAAGATCACTGCAGCCATCTCAAGATCATGTGTAGGATAGTTCTGCTCATGCTTCTTCAACTGCCTCGAAGCATAGGCTATCACCCTTCCATTCTGCATCAACACACAACCAAGACCAATTCTAAAGGCATCACAGTAAACTGTGAACTTATCCACACTATTAGGCAAAGCTAATACTGGCGCTGTGGTCAATTTCTCCTTCAATAATTGAAAACTGTTCTCACAAGCTTCTGACCACTTGAATCTAACATTCTTCTGAGTTAAGCGAGTCATAGGGGCTGCTATCCTGGAAAAATCCTGCACAAACCGCCTATAATTACCCGGCTAAACCCAAAAAACTTCGAATCTCCGTAACAGAAGTAGGTCTGGGCCACTCAGATACTGCCTCAACCTTCTGTGGATTAACCTGAATACCTTCTTTAGACACTACGTGTCCAAGAAAAGAAACACTCTCCATCCAGAAATCACACTTCGAGAATTTAGCATAAAGCTGATGATCTCTCAGTGTCTGTAGTACAATCCTCAAGTGATATACATGCTCTTCCATACTCCTCGAATATACCAGTATATCATCAATGAAGACTACTACAAATTGATCCACATACGGTCTGAATACTCTGTTCATTAGGTCTATAAAAGCTGCTGGTGCATTAGTCAAACCAAAAGACATCACCAGAAACTCATAATGACCATATCTAGTGCAGAATGCTGTCTTAGGAATATCGGATTCACTGATACGCAGCTGATGATAACCCGACCTTAAGTCAACCTTAGAAAAGAACTGTGCACCCTATAACTGATCAAACAAGTCATCTATCCTCGGGAGAGGATACTTGTTCTTCACCGTCACCTTATTCAACTCTCTGTAGTCAATGCACAATCTCAGGGTACCATCCTTCTTCTTCACAAACAGTATTGGTGCATCCCAAGGAGAAACACTAGGTCTGATAAAACCCTTATCCAATAACTCTTGCAACTGCTCCTTCAACTCTTTCAACTCTGCAGGAGCCATACGATAGGGTGGCATAGATATAGGAGTAGTACTTGGTACTACATCTATACAGAATTCAATCTCTCTATGAGGTGGTAAACCTGGTAACTCCTCGGGAAAAACATCAGGAAACTCACAAGCAATCGGAACATCTGTGAGTGACAACTTCTCCACTGACGTATCCCTGACCAATGCCAAATATCCCTGACAACCTTTCTTCAATAACTTTCTAGCTAAAATAGCAGAAATAAGATTCTGAGGTGCTGAACTCCTATCACCAATAAACTTAAACTCTTCTTCACCAGGAATTCTAAAAGTCACCTCCTTATTCCTGCAATCTACCACGGCAAAGTGCTGAGATAACCAATCCATTCCCAAAATAACATCAAACTCCATCACATCCAACAAAATCAAATCAGCGGGTAATTCTCTATCTCCCACGAGAACTGGACAACCAGAAAGAACAATATCGACGTCCAAGGAATCACTCAGAGGAGTGGCAACAGACAGAGGAAAAGCCATCCTCGAAGCTTGCCAACAAGATTTAGAAGCAAAAATAGGAGAAACAAACGAATGCGTGGCACCCGGATCAAACAAAACCCATGAATCCAGGTAACAAACAGAAACAGTACCTGCCACGACTGCATTAGATGCCTGAGCATCCTGCTGAGTCAGATGAAAAACTCTGGCCTGACCTCGACCTCCCTACTGACTGGTAGAAGCCTGGCCAACACCTCTGGCACCTCCTCTAGTACCTCTACCACGACTCTACTGTGGAACAAACTGGGTGGAGCTCTGATGCTGGGCTGGTGGCAACTGAAATGGCATGGGTGCTGCACTAGCAATCGACTGCTGTGGGAATCGCGGAATCTGCTGCTACTGATACCCGAAATAAGGACACGATCTGGCAAAATGTCCTGTCTGCCCGCATCTGAAACATGTCAGCGGTGTCAGATAACACGGTCCCTGATGGACTCTACCACAAGTCTGGCAAACACTGGCTGCTGATCCAGAACTACGACCACTGCTGCTGCTCGAAGCACCTGACCCAAATCTGAATGATCTACGCTGACCTCCACGGCCATGTCTACTGCTCCAATGCACTCGCTGTTGCTATCTCTGACTCTGCTGAGTTGAACCTCGCTGCTGACTACTCAAACCAACATGAAAACTCGAATACGGAGTAGCCTGCAATCCACTCGACTGAACTCCTAGCTGGTAATAATCAGGCATCGCTCCCTGCCTAACTAGCCTCAGCTCAATCTCCTTAGCTAGCTCAATCACAGACTCGAGAGTAAGGCCTGCTGTAGGCATACCAGCAAAAGCTGAACCCAAACCAGTAACGTATGTAGTAACAGCGAAATACTAATCTCGCATCAGATCCTCGGCATATCTATCCAGACGAAGAAACTCTCGGGTATACTCCTCTACAGATCGACCTCCACGAGAAATACTAGTCAGACGAAGACGATAACTCAAACGAAGAGGCTCTGGACAGAATCTCCTCATAAATCGCTCTCGAAACTGAGCCCATGTCATCGTCATCATATAGGGCTGGATCATCTGAATGAACCAATCTAGAGCTGGTCCCTCGACAGATAACTCGACGATCATGATCCGCTGGTACTCGGTATGAGCAGTCCGAGTCCTAGTCTCAATCGCATGCAGAAAATCTAAAGGATCAGAAGTACCATCAAAAGCAATCCTGCCAACTCGGGCATAGAACAAAGCTGCCTCAGGGTCAGACATACCCTGCTGATAGGCAGGCTGATCAGGCTGAACAACTGGAGGAACAGGAACATCAAACTCAGGCTCAATAGGCTCCTCATCCTGTAACTCTCTCTGCCTACGGCGACCTGCCGCTCCTCGAGGTCTACCTCTGCCATGACCTCTACGTCTAACTGGCTGCTCAGGAGGTAAAACCTCATCCTGAAAAGACTCATCATCCTCGGCCTCAACGACTGGTGGAGCGACATGCGCTCGCCTCCTCATTCTAAAAAGACAAACGGAAAGATTCAGACAAAACAGACAACGGAGGAATAACGCTGAAAACTAAGCAAAGAATACTTATCAAGATATACTCAAACCTAATACACTGCAGTAGTCCAACAGAAAAAACACAACTTTAAAACTAAGGCCACAACTCACATAACTAAGCCCTGACACAGAACTCCACTCTGATACCAACTTTGTCACGACCCAAAACAGGGGCCATGACCGGCGCTAGGGAACGGGAATTCTTTCGAATCCGGAACCCGTAGCAAGCCTAAAAATAAATTAAATCATGCCATAATAACAGTAACAATATAATATGCAGCTGAAAATAAAAATCATAATATCATAATATTATTCACATCAATTGGATTTAAATCAAATCTCATCCCATAGATATATAATCTTTTTAATACAAATCCAGTTTCAATATAATACATCTCTTTAAATAAAATACATAAAATCCAATACTTTAATTCTCAACTACTACAGTGTCTAGATAAAATAAATAAGACTCAAGTAGACAATTTACATAAAGAAGTCGGGGCGGAAGAAATCCGGCGTATCGACCTGCTACTGAGGTCTGAAGAAGTTGACTCTCCTGAAAAATAGTCAACGGAGGGGAGTCAGACCTCACTAAGTGAATTACTATAATATATATACATACACACTAAGTGACAATACATACAGTCAACAGTATATATGTAATATGTAAATATATACATGCAAATTCACACAGATGCAGAAAAATCATTTATATATATTTTATCTGAAAATCATGGTTTATGAAGGATTACATAGAACCCTAGAATATCGCAACCTCAAAAATAGTGTTAAACAACACTCTAGCCATATAGGCTCACTTATTCCAAATATATCCACTTAATCCATTTGGACAGTAGATTGGCCCCGAGACACTAAGTCAACCGAGCTCCAGCAGTCTAACTGCCAGTGTGATTGACCCCGAGACACTTGGTCAATCGAGCTCCCGCAATCACACCCACAAACCACATCTCACATATCAATAATCACATTAAATCAATATCCACAAATAAGTTAGTAATATAGCCTAAAGCTATAGGCGTACCGGTACGTACTCGGTCCTAGTGCTACCCACTAGGTAGCACGTTCTATTGATATCCTTCATTAATAAATAATATAAAACATTCATTCACAAAAATAAATTGTCACGACCCAAAACAGGGGCCATGACCGGCGCTAGGGAACGGGAATTCTTTCGAATCCGGAACCCGTAGCAAGCCTAAAAATAAAATAAAAATGCAATAATAACCATAAAAATATAATATGCAGCGGAAAATAAAATCATAAATATTACAATATCATCCATAACAACTGGATATAATTCAAAACTCATCACATCACATATATAATCTCATAAATGTATAATCTTTATACAAATCCAGTTTTAACATAATACATCTCTTTAAAACAAATACATAAAATCCAATACTTTAATTTACAACTACTGCAGTGTCTAGATAAAATAAATAAGACTCAAGTAGACAATTTACATAAAGAAGCCGGGGCGGAAGAAATCCGGCGTATCGACCTGCTACTGAGGTCTGAGGAAGTTGACTCTCCTGAAAAATAGTCAACGGAGGGGAGTCAGACCTCACTGAGTGAATTACTATAGTATATATACATACACTCTAAGTGATAATGCATACAGTCAACAGTATATGAGTAATATGTATATATACAGGCAATTTCATACAGATGCAGAAAAATCATTTTATATATTTTGTCTGAAAATCAACTTTTATGAAGGATCACATAGAACCCTAGAATATCGCAACCTCAGAATAATAGTGTTAAACAACACTCTAGCCATACAGGCTCACTGATTCCAAATATATCCACTTAATCCATATGGACAGTAGACTGGCCCCGAGACACTAAGTCAACCGAGCTCCAGCAGTCTGACTGCCAGTGTGATTGGCCCCGAGACACTTGGTCAACCGAGCTCCAACAATCACACCCAAACCACATCTCACATATATCAATAATCATAATCAAATCGATATCCACAAATAAGTTAGTAATAAAGCCTAAAACTATAGGCGCACCGGTACGTACTCGGTCCTAGTGCTGCCCACTAGGTAGCACGTTCTATTGATATCCTTCAGTGATAAATAATAAAACATTCATTCACAAATACATGATGCATGAATTTAAATAAATCAACAATATAAACCATATATATACCGAAAATATACCAAACATAAACCAGGTATATTTTGAGTATATATACGTCAAATAAATTCAATCAAATCATGAATTAAACTAAAAATATATTTCAAAACATTTTAAATATATTTTATTAATAAAACATGTATATAATTTATTATATACCAAAAATATACCAAAAATATACTTGAATATAAATCATGTTATTTATGCATATTTAGTCAAAATAAAACATGCATTTTCTAAATCATGCATCCTAAGCATATATATATAATATAGTAACTCACCTAATGCGCTCCACGAGACAGGTCCGACGGGCCTGGTCCACTAACCCTCGGTCTCGACACAACTAAACAAGAAATAATTAATCGACATCAGAATAACCCTAACAGAAATCCTAGAATTAAATCTAGAGTATTAAAATACGGAAACAGAATTAAGGTTCGACTGAACATCACGTTTTACGAGAATTCTACCGGAAATCCGGCAGAACCTCCCCTGTAAAACGGACATCTCTCTACTCAAAAGAGTAGAGCCGACCCTGCAAAGAAAATACACTTCAAAAATAAACACCACAATCAATCACAACCCCTCGGTCGGACTCCAGACTACAATCTGTCGACCGGGGTCCACAAACACAGAATATATATTCAAATATACCAAAAATATCCTTAAATCATAAAAATACATTTCATACGTAGAAATTACATAATAAATCTTGAAACACTGTAAAAATCGATTAAAATTCATTTTATTAGAAAAACCGTATATTATATATATAATTGAAATAATTCCCGGAAAATAGTTTTAATTAGTTAAAAATACTAAATAATTTGTAGAAATCATTTTTATACCTTAAATAAATATTAAAACCAATTAAATTACATTTTTAGACAATTTAGGGTAAAATTACCAAAATACCCCTATATATATATATATACCTAAATTACTTCAAAAATTCACCTAAAATCATACAATTATCCAAAATTAATTTTCTCAACATATTTATCAATAATATCAATAATTAAACTCAATTAACCAATTAAATTCAATTTAAAACACAATTAACTTAATTTTACAAAATCACATAAACTTCAATAATTAAAAATAAATACTTAGAAATTCATAAAAATTCCAAATAAATTTCTATAATTCATTTCAACACCTAATTCAACCATAAACTCCAATTTCATAATTTAAATAATTAATTTCCGAAAATTCGAAAATAATATTAAAATATTCAAAAATACCCAAAAATCCAAACAACCTCCAAAAATTCTACAAAAATTCATACATGAAGATTAATCTACCAGGAACAACATTTGTGAAGGAAGTTTCCATGAATCATCCAAATTGAAGCTCAAAAAAATCGAAAACCAAAAGTGGCTGAAATATTCAAATCGAATCCTAAGCAATTCTAGACCATTTTAGCTCAAACAAAAGCTAGAATAACACTCACCGGAGCTCAAGGAGAAGATAGAGACCGGCGGGTGTCGAAAACGGTGCCGGAGGAGGGAGAAACGACGGTGGGAAGAAATGGTGGTCCGGCGGCACCCACGGGAAGAAGAAGAAGAAGAAGAAGAAAAAGAAAAAGAAGAAAAGGAAAGGAAAAAGAAAGAAAAAGGAAAAGAAAAAAAAAGAAAAAAAATAAAATAAATTAAAATAATTAAATATTAATAAATAATAAATTTTAATAATTTAATAATAAATAAAATAATCAAATAATAATAAATAAATAATAAAATATTAGGGTAATAATAAACCCTAATTAAATAAATATACACACACAGGCTTTATTTAATAATTTAAAAATATGTATGAGTTCATGCAAACCCGTAAATACATTTAAAATAATTAATAATACATTGTTTACGTGAAAATTTCCCCGAAAATGAAAGTCCCGGGAAAATTTTACGTAAAATATTGAAAATAATAGACAGTAATTAAAATAGGTTTAAAATACATATCAACTCATAAAAATATCGTATATACAGTCAAAATTATTGACACTGTATATCCCGGTACAGTGTAAAATATTTTAAAAAAAACACGGGATATTACAGTCTTCCCCCCTTACAAGAATTCGTCCCCGAATTCTAAAAACAAGATTACAGAATCAGGAAGGAAAGAGATACGGGTAAGAAGCTCGCATCTCAGCTTCAGTCTCCCACGTATGCTCTTCAACTCTGTCGCTACGCCACAAAACCTTGACCATCGGAATCTGCTTCGATCTCAACTGTCGAACTTGATAATCAACGATCGCCACAGGTTCTTCCACAAAAGTCAAATCTTCACTCACTTCCACACTGTCAGGTTGCAACACGTGTGAAGGATCTGAGATATACTTCCTCAACATCGAGATATGAAATACTGGATGCACTTGTGACATACTCGGAGGCAAATCCAACCGATATGCAACAGTGCCAACTCTCTCCAGAATCTCAAACGGTCCAATATATCTCGGTGCTAATTTACCCTTCCTGCCAAATCTCATCACACCCTTCATCGGAGATACTTTCAGAAAAATGAAATCTCCAACCTGAAACTCCACATCTCTGCGCCTAGGATCCGCATAACTCTTCTGTCTGCTAACTGCGGTCTCTAACCTGCGCTTGATCACGGTGACTTTCTCTGCAGCATCTTGAACCATCTCTGGTCCAGTCAAAGCTCTCTCACCAATCTCATCCCAACTCACGGGGATCTACACTTCCTTCCATACAACGCCTCATATGGTGCCATGCCAATACTGCTATGGTAGCTGTTATTATATGCAAACTCCACAAGCGACAAATGATCATCCCAGCTACCTCCCAAATCCAAGACACACATCCTCAACATATCTTCCAGTGTCTGGATCGTCCTCTCAGACTGACCATCTGTCTGAGGATGAAAAGCAGTACTGAAATCCAACCTAGTGCCCATCGCTTCCTGCAACTTCTGCCAAAAACGAGAAGTAAACACCGAACCTCTATCTGACACAATGGACACAGGTACTCCATGAAGGCATACAATATGCTTCACGTACAACTTCGCCAATCTAGCAACTGAATATGTGGCTTTCACAGGCAAGAAATGTGCAGACTTCGTCAATCTGTCTACAATCACCAGATGGAATCGTATCCATCCTTCGAACGAGGTAAACCGACCACAAAATCCATAGCTATCCTTTCCCACTTCCACTCGGGAATAGGAAGAGGCTGAAGCTTCCCAGAAGGCTTCTGATGTTCGGCTTTCACTTGCTGACACGTCAAGCACTTAGCAACATAATCAGCGACATCCTTCTTCAATCCATCCCACCAGTATAGATCTCTGATACTGTGGTACATCTTAGTAACACCAGGATGAACGCTGTAGGCTGTAGAATGTGCTTCCTCTAAAATCTCCTCTCTCAAATCTTCCACATCAGGAACACACAATCTACCACTGATCCACAACACACCATCATCATCGAGTGTGAAATCAGTGAACTTCCCTGCTCTGACATTCTCTGCAAGCTCTTCCAGAATAGGATCTCGGCTCTGAGCTGCTTTAATCCTATCCCCTTAGTACAGATCGTACTTTAACTGAGCTAACAGTCCACCTGATCTACTGATCTTCATCATCAGACCTTGATCCACCATCAGATGCAATTCCTGGATCAATGGTCTCCTCTCAACACTTATGTGAGCAAGACTACCTGAAGACTTCCTACTCAAGGCATCTGCTACCACATTAGCTTTACCCGGATGGTAAAGAATCTCACAATCATAATCCTTCAACAGTTCTAACCATCTTCTCTGCCTCAGATTCAAATCTCGCTGCTGGAAAATGTACTTAAGGCTCTTGTGATCAGTAAATATCTCACAAGTCACCCCGTACAAATAATGTCTCCAAATCTTCAAAGCAAAGATCACTGCAGCCATCTCCAGATCATGTGTAGGATAGTTCTGCTCATGCTTCTTCAACTGCCTCGAAGCATAGGCTATCACCCTTCCATTCTGCATCAACACACAACCAAGACCAATTCTAGAGGCATCACAGTAAACTGTGAACTTATCCACACTATTAGGCAAAGCTAATACTGGCGCTGTGGTCAACTTCTCCTTCAACAATTGAAAACTATTCTCATAAGCTTCTGACCACTCGAATCTAACATTCTTCTGAGTCAAGCGAGTCATAGGGGCTGCTATCCTGGAAAAATCCTGCACAAACCGCCTATAATACCCGGCTAAACCCAGAAAACTCCGAATCTCAGTAACTGAAGTAGGTCTAGGCCACTCAGATACTGCCTCAACCTTCTGTGGATCAACCTGAATACCTTCTTTAGACACTACGTGTCCAAGAAAAGAAACACTCTCCATCCAAAAATCACACTTCGAGAATTTAGCATAAAGCTGATGATCTCTCAGTGTCTGTAGTACAATCCTCAAATGATATACGTGCTCTTCCATACTCCTCGAATATACCAGTATATCATCAATGAAGACTACCACAAACTGATCCACATACGGTCTGAATACTCTGTTCATCAGGTCCATAAAAGCTGCTGGTGCATTAGTCAAACCAAAAGACATCACCAGAAACTCATAATGACCATATCGAGTGCGGAATGCTGTCTTAGGAATATCAGCTTCACTAATCCACAGCTGATGATAACCCGACCTCAAGTCAACCTTAGAAAAGAATTGTGCACCCTGGAGCTGATCAAACAAGTCATCTATCCTCGGGAGAGGATACTTGTTCTTCACTGTCACCTTGTTAAGCTCTCTGTAGTCAATGCACAGTCTCAGGGTACCATCCTTCTTCTTCACAAACAGGACTGGTGCACCCCAAGGGGAAACACTAGGTCTGATAAAACCTTTCTCCAACAACTCTTGCAACTGCTCCTTCAACTCTCTCAACTCTGCAGGAGCCATACGATAGGGTGGCATAGATATAGGAGTAATACCTGGAACCACATCAATACAGAACTCAATCTCTCTATGAGGTGGTAAACTTGGCAATTCCTCGGGAAAAACATCAGGAAACTCACAAGCAACAGGAACATCTGTGAGTGACAACTTCTCCACTGACGTATCCCTAACCAATGCCAAAAACCCCTGACAACCTTTCCTCAACAACTTCCTAGCTGCAATAGCCGAAATAAGATTCTAAGGTGCTGAACTCCTGTCACCAACAAACTTAAATTCTACTTCACCAGGAATTCTGAAAATCACCTCCTTATTCCTGCAATCAACCACGGCATAATGCTGAGACAACCAATCCATTCCCAAAATAACATCGAACTCCATCACATCCAACAAAATCAAATCGGCGGATAATTCTCTATCTCCCATGAGAACTGGACAACCAGAAAGAACAATATCGGTGTCCAAAGAATCACTCAGAGGAGTGGCAACAGACAAAGGAAAAGCCATCCTCGAAGCTTGCCAACAAGATTTAGAAGCAAAAATAGGAGAAACAAATGAATGCGTGGCACCCGGATCAAACAAAACCAAAGCATCCAGGTAACAAACAGAAAGAATACCTGCCACGACTGCATTAGATGCCTGAGCATCCTGCTGAGTCAGATGAAAAACTCTGGCCTGGCCTCGACCTCCCTGCTGACTGGTAGAAGCCTGGCCAACACCTCTAGCACCTC
The DNA here is from genome assembly GCA_947683625.1 of Mallotus nudiflorus. Taxonomy (NCBI): domain Eukaryota; kingdom Viridiplantae; phylum Streptophyta; class Magnoliopsida; order Malpighiales; family Euphorbiaceae; genus Mallotus; species Mallotus nudiflorus. The sequence continues at coordinate 7,882 of CANTUR010001461.1, read as the reverse complement.
CTCTAGTACCTCTACCACGACTCTGCTGTGGAATAAACTGAGTAGAACTCTGATGCTGAGCTGGTGGTAACTGAAATGGCACGGGTGCTGCACTAGCAATCGACTGCTGTGGGAATCACGGAATCTGCTGCTGCTGATACCCAGAATAAGGACATGATCTGGCAAAATGTCCTATCTGCCCGCATCTGAAGCATGTCAACGGTGTCAGATAACACGGTCCCTGATGGACTCTACCACAAGTCTGACAAACACTGGCCGCTGATCCAGAACTACGACCACTGCTACTGCTCGAAGCACCTGACCCAAATCTGAATGATCTACGCTGACCTCCACGACCATGTCTACTACTCCGATGCACTCGCTGCTGCTGTCTCTGACTCTGCTGAGTCGAACCTCGCTGCTGACTACTCGAACCAACATGAAAACTCGAATATGGGAGTAGCCTGCAATCCACTCGACTGAACTCCCAACTGGTAATAATCAGGCATCGCTCCCTGCCTAACTAATCTCAGCTCAATCTCCTTAGCTAGCTCAATCACCGACTCGAGAGTAAGACCTGCTGTGGGCATACCAGCAAAAGCTGAACCCAAACCAGTAACATAGGGTAGTAACAGCGAAATACTGATCTCGCATCAGATCCTCAGCATATCTACCCAGACGAAGAAACTCTCGGGTATACTCCTCTACTGATCGATCTCCACGAGAAATACTGGTCAGACGAAGACGATAGCTCAAACGAAGAGGCTCTGGACAAAATCTCCTCATGAACCGCTCTCGAAACTGAGCCCATGTCATCGTCATCATATAAGGCTGGATCATCTGAATAAACCAATCCAAGGCTGGTCCCTCGACAGACAACTCAACGATCATGATCCTCTGGTACTCGGTATGAGCAGTCCGAGTCCTAGTCTCAATCGCATGCAGAAAATCTAAAGGATCAGAAGTACCATCAAACGCAATCCTGCCAACTCTGGCATAGAATAAAGCTGCCTCAGGGTCAGACATACCCTGCTGATAGGCAGGCTGAACAACTGGAGGAACAGGAACATCAAACTCAGGCTCAACAGGCTCCTCGTCCTGTAACTCTCTCTGCCTACGGCGACCTGCCGCTCCTCGAGGTCTACCCCTGCCACGACCTCTACGTCTAACTGGCGGCTCAGGAGGTAAAACCTCGTCCTGAAAAGACTCATCATCCTCGGCCTCAACGACCGGTGGAGCGACACGCGCTCGCCTCCTCATTCTGAAAAGACAAACGGAAAGATTCAGACAAAACAGACAACGGAGGAATAACGCTGAAAACTACAGCAAGGAATACTTATCAAGACATACTCGAACCTAATACACTGCAGTAGTCCAACAGAAAATAAAACTTTAAAAACTAGGGCCACAACTCACATAACTAAGCCCTGACATAGAACTCCACTCAGAAACGAACTTCGCTCTGATACCAACTTTGTCACGACCCAAAACAGGGGCCATGACCGGCGCTAGGGAACGGGAATTCTTTCGAATCCGGAACCCGTAGCAAGCCTAAAAATAAAATAAAAATGCAATAATAACCATAAAAATATAATATGCAGCGGAAAATAAAATCATAAATATTACAATATCATCCATAACAACTGGATATAATTCAAAACTCATCACATCACATATATAATCTCATAAATGTATAATCTTTATACAAATCCAGTTTTAACATAATACATCTCTTTAAAACAAATACATAAAATCCAATACTTTAATTTACAACTACTGCAGTGTCTAGATAAAATAAATAAGACTCAAGTAGACAATTTACATAAAGAAGCCGGGGCGGAAGAAATCCGGCGTATCGACCTGCTACTGAGGTCTGAGGAAGTTGACTCTCCTGAAAAATAGTCAACGGAGGGGAGTCAGACCTCACTGAGTGAATTACTATAGTATATATACATACACTCTAAGTGATAATGCATACAGTCAACAGTATATGAGTAATATGTATATATACAGGCAATTTCATACAGATGCAAAAAAAATCATTTTATATATTTTGTCTGAAAATCAACTTTTATGAAGGATCACATAGAACCCTAGAATATCGCAACCTCAGAATAATAGTGTTAAACAACACTCTAGCCATACAGGCTCACTGATTCCAAATATATCCACTTAATCCATATGGACAGTAGACTGGCCCCGAGACACTAAGTCAACCGAGCTCCAGCAGTCTGACTGCCAGTGTGATTGGCCCCGAGACACTTGGTCAACCGAGCTCCAACAATCACACCCAAACCACATCTCACATATATCAATAATCATAATCAAATCGATATCCACAAATAAGTTAGTAATAAAGCCTAAAACTATAGGCGCACCGGTACGTACTCGGTCCTAGTGCTGCCCACTAGGTAGCACGTTCTATTGATATCCTTCAGTGATAAATAATAAAACATTCATTCACAAATACATGATGCATGAATTTAAATAAATCAACAATATAAACCATATATATACCGAAAATATACCAAACATAAACCAGGTATATTTTGAGTATATATACGTCAAATAAATTCAATCAAATCATGAATTAAACTAAAAATATATTTCAAAAACATTTTAAATATATTTTATTAATAAAACATGTATATAATTTATTATATACCAAAAATATACCAAAAATATACTTGAATATAAATCATGTTATTTATGCATATTTAGTCAAAATAAAACATGCATTTTCTAAATCATGCATCCTAAGCATATATATATAATATAGTAACTCACCTAATGCGCTCCACGAGACAGGTCCGACGGGCCTGGTCCACTAACCCTCGGTCTCGACACAACTAAACAAGAAATAATTAATCGACATCAGAATAACCCTAACAGAAATCCTAGAATTAAATCTAGAGTATTAAAATACGGAAACAGAATTAAGGTTCGACTGAACATCACGTTTTACGAGAATTCTACCGGAAATCCGGCAGAACCTCCCCTGTAAAACGGACATCTCTCTACTCAAAAGAGTAGAGCCGACCCTGCAAAGAAAATACACTTCAAAAATAAACACCACAATCAATCACAACCCCTCGGTCGGACTCCAGACTACAATCTGTCGACCGGGGTCCACAAACACAGAATATATATTCAAATATACCAAAAATATCCTTAATCATAAAAATACATTTCATACGTAGAAATTACATAATAAATCTTGAAACACTGTAAAAATCGATTAAAATTCATTTTATTAGAAAAACCGTATATTATATATATAATTGAAAATAATTCCCGGAAAATAGTTTTAATTAGTTAAAAATACTAAATAATTTGTAGAAATCATTTTTATACCTTAAATAAATATTAAAACCAATTAAATTACATTTTTAGACAATTTAGGGTAAAATTACCAAAATACCCCTATATATATATATATACCTAAATTACTTCAAAAATTCACCTAAAATCATACAATTATCCAAAATTAATTTTCTCAACATATTTATCAATAATATCAATAATTAAACTCAATTAACCAATTAAATTCAATTTAAAACACAATTAACTTAATTTTACAAAATCACATAAACTTCAATAATTAAAAATAAATACTTAGAAATTCATAAAAATTCCAAATAAATTTCTATAATTCATTTCAACACCTAATTCAACCATAAACTCCAATTTCATAATTTAAATAATTAATTTCCGAAAATTCGAAAATAATATTAAAATATTCAAAAATACCCAAAAATCCAAACAACCTCCAAAAATTCTACAAAAATTCATACATGAAGATTAATCTACCAGGAACAACATTTGTGAAGGAAGTTTCCATGAATCATCCAAATTGAAGCTCAAAAAAATCGAAAACCAAAAGTGGCTGAAATATTCAACCTAAGCAATTCTAGACCATTTTAGCTCAAACAAAAGCTAGAATAACACTCACCGGAGCTCAAGGAGAAGATAGAGACCGGCGGTGTCGAAAACGGTGGCCGGAGGAGGGAGAAACGACGGTGGGAAGAAATGGTGGTCCGCGGCACCCACGGGAAGAAGAAGAAGAAGAAGAAGAAAAAGAAAAAGAAAGAAAAGGAAGGAAAAAGAAAGAAAAAGGAAAAGAAAAAAAAAGAAAAAAAATAAAATAAATTAAAATAATTAAATATTAATAAATAATAAATTTTAATAATTTAATAATAAATAAAATAATCAAATAATAATAAATAATAATAAAATATTAGGGTAATAATAAACCCTAATTAAATAAATATACACACACAGCTTTATTTAATAATTTAAAAATATGTATGAGTTCATGCAAACCCGTAAATACATTTAAAATAATTAATAATACATTGTTTACGTGAAAATTTCCCCGAAAATGAAAGTCCCGGGAAAATTTTACGTAAAATATTGAAAATAATAGACAGTAATTAAAATAGGTTTAAAATACATATCAACTCATAAAAATATCGTATATACAGTCAAAATTATTGACACTGTATATCCCGGTACAGTGTAAAAATATTTTAAAAAAAACACGGGATATTACAGTCTTCCCCCCTTACAAGAATTCGTCCCCGAATTCTAAAAACAAGATTACAGAATCAGGAAGGAAAGAGATACGGGTAAGAAGCTCGCATCTCAGCTTCAGTCTCCCACGTATGCTCTTCAACTCTGTCGCTACGCACAAAACCTTGACCATCGGAATCTGCTTCGATCTCAACTGTCGAACTTGATAATCAACGATCGCCACAGGTTCTTCCACAAAAGTCAAATCTTCACTCACTTCCACACTGTCAGGTTGCAACACGTGTGAAGGATCTGAGATATACTTCCTCAACATCGAGATATGAAATACTGGATGCACTTGTGACATACTCGGAGGCAAATCCAACCGATATGCAACAGTGCCAACTCTCTCCAGAATCTCAAACGGTCCAATATATCTCGGTGCTAATTTACCCTTCCTGCCAAATCTCATCACACCCCTTCATCGGAGATACTTTCAGAAAAATGAAATCTCCAACCTGAAACTCCACATCTCTGCGCCTAGGATCCGCATAACTCTTCTGTCTGCTAACTGCGGTCTCTAACCTGCGCTTGATCACGGTGACTTTCTCTGCAGCATTTGAACCATCTCTGGTCCAGTCAAAGCTCTCTCACCAATCTCATCCCAACTCAACGGGGATCTACACTTCCTTCCATACAACGCCTCATATGGTGCCATGCCAATACTGCTATGGTAGCTGTTATTATATGCAAACTCCACAAGCGACAAATGATCATCCCAGCTACCTCCCAAATCCAAGACACACATCCTCAACATATCTTCCAGTGTCTGGATCGTCCTCTCAGACTGACCATCTGTCTGAGGATGAAAAGCAGTACTGAAATCCAACCTAGTGCCCATCGCTTCCTGCAACTTCTGCCAAAAACGAGAAGTAAACACCGAACCTCTATCTGACACAATGGACACAGGTACTCCATGAAGGCATACAATATGCTTCACGTACAACTTCGCCAATCTAGCAACTGAATATGTGGCTTTCACAGGCAAGAAATGTGCAGACTTCGTCAATCTGTCTACAATCACCCAGATGGAATCGTATCCATCCTTCGAACGAGGTAAACCGACCACAAAATCCATAGCTATCCTTTCCCACTTCCACTCGGGAATAGGAAGAGGCTGAAGCTTCCAGAAGGCTTCTGATGTTCGGCTTTTCACTTGCTGACACGTCAAGCACTTAGCAACATAATCAGCGACATCCTTCTTCAATCCATCCCACCAGTATAGATCTCTGATACTGTGGTACATCTTAGTAACACCAGGATGAAAGCTGTAGGCTGTAGAATGTGCTTCCTCTAAAATCTCCTCTCTCAAATCTTCCACATCAGGAACACACAATCTACCACTGATCCACAACACACCATCATCATCGAGTGTGAAATCAGTGAACTTCCCTGCTCTGACATTCTCTGCAAGCTCTTCCAGAATAGGATCTCGGCTCTGAGCTGCTTTAATCCTATCCCTTAGTACAGATCGTACTTTAAACTGAGCTAACAGTCCACCTGATCTACTGATCTTCATCATCAGACCTTGATCCACCATCAGATGCAATTCCTGGATCAATGGTCTCCTCTCAACACTTATGTGAGCAAGACTACCTGAAGACTTCCTACTCAAGGCATCTGCTACCACATTAGCTTTACCCGGATGGTAAAGAATCTCACAATCATAATCCTTCAACAGTTCTAACCATCTTCTCTGCCTCAGATTCAAATCTCGCTGCTGGAAAATGTACTTAAGGCTCTTGTGATCAGTAAATATCTCACAAGTCACCCCGTACAAATAATGTCTCCAAATCTTCAAAGCAAAGATCACTGCAGCCATCTCCAGATCATGTGTAGGATAGTTCTGCTCATGCTTCTTCAACTGCCTCGAAGCATAGGCTATCACCCTTCCATTCTGCATCAACACACAACCAAGACCAATTCTAGAGGCATCACAGTAAACTGTGAACTTATCCACACTATTAGGCAAAGCTAATACTGGCGCTGTGGTCAACTTCTCCTTCAACAATTGAAAACTATTCTCATAAGCTTCTGACCACTCGAATCTAACATTCTTCTGAGTCAAGCGAGTCATAGGGGCTGCTATCCTGGAAAAATCCTGCACAAACCGCCTATAATACCCGGCTAAACCCAGAAAACTCCGAATCTCAGTAACTGAAGTAGGTCTAGGCCACTCAGATACTGCCTCAACCTTCTGTGGATCAACCTGAATACCTTCTTTAGACACTACGTGTCCAAGAAAAGAAACACTCTCCATCCAAAAATCACACTTCGAGAATTTAGCATAAAGCTGATGATCTCTCAGTGTCTGTAGTACAATCCTCAAATGATATACGTGCTCTTCCATACTCCTCGAATATACCAGTATATCATCAATGAAGACTACCACAAACTGATCCACATACGGTCTGAATACTCTGTTCATCAGGTCCATAAAAGCTGCTGGTGCATTAGTCAAACCAAAAGACATCACCAGAAACTCATAATGACCATATCGAGTGCGGAATGCTGTCTTAGGAATATCAGCTTCACTAATCCACAGCTGATGATAACCCGACCTCAAGTCAACCTTAGAAAAGAATTGTGCACCCTGGAGCTGATCAAACAAGTCATCTATCCTCGGGAGAGGATACTTGTTCTTCACTGTCACCTTGTTAAGCTCTCTGTAGTCAATGCACAGTCTCAGGGTACCATCCTTCTTCTTCACAAACAGGACTGGTGCACCCCAAGGGGAAACACTAGGTCTGATAAAACCTTTCTCCAACAACTCTTGCAACTGCTCCTTCAACTCTCTCAACTCTGCAGGAGCCATACGATAGGGTGGCATAGATATAGGAGTAATACCTGGAACCACATCATACAGAACTCAATCTCTCTATGAGGTGGTAAACTTGGCAATTCCTCGGAAAAACATCAGGAAACTCACAAGCAACAGGAACATCTGTGAGTGACAACTTCTCCACTGACGTATCCCTAACCAATGCCAAAAACCCCTGACAACCTTTCCTCAACAACTTCCTAGCTGCAATAGCCGAAATAAGATTCTAAGGTGCTGAACTCCTGTCACCAAACAAACTTAAATTCTACTTCACCAGGAATTCTGAAAATCACCTCCTTATTCCTGCAATCAACCACGCATAATGCTGAGACAACCAATCCATTCCCAAAATAACATCGAACTCCATCACATCCAACAAAATCAAATCGGCGATAATTCTCTATCTCCCATGAGAACTGGACAACCAGAAAGAACAATATCGGTGTCCAAAGAATCACTCAGAGGAGTGGCAACAGACAAAGGAAAAGCCATCCTCGAAGCTTGCCAACA